>JABFQC010001456.1:0-19327 GCA_022817085.1 Psilanteris sp. ZL-2020 | reverse complement strand
TAATAAATGTTATTACAATCAGTGGCTTCGTTTAAGACAATCACAAAATAATACCAAACAACAGTATTATTGTATTTAAAATTTAACTGTAGAATTAATTTCCCAATGTTGCTTCATATTTTTTCATTTACTTTATTCTAAACAAATGCAGGAAAATACACTGGAAAACAGTACCCGAGAATTTATATACCGAATTCAACGATAACTTGATTATTTTTGGAGTTAAATCTTGTAGAATATTCTAAAAAATATGAATGACTAAAACGAAAATTACATACAATACATTATCATATATAACACATAGCCATAAAGTATAATGTATAAAATGATAATAAATATTCAATCTCTATTCTACAATAAGATTAATGACAAAAACAAATTATACGCGTCTGAGAGACAACGTATTTCCTTAATGGCGCGTTAATGATAATTGTTATATGTGAAAAATGACACGATATCAACGGTTATAATTAAATTGAATAAACAATTTTTCATCTCGTCTAATCCAAAACCTATTCATTAACTAGATGTAATTGATTAAAACTAATGAAACTTAATTGAATTAAAGTTACAAGATAAAACGAATCGTTTGTATATCAAACGTGATATTTCTCTTTAATAAAGGGAAAAAAAGAAAAAAAAAAGAATAAAAAAGCATTATCTATTCATTTGATAACTTAGCGTTATTCATCACGTACAATATATATAATCCTCTCGTATTTATTTTTCCGGTGTATTTCCACCACATTAGGAGCAACAGACGCCTTTCCTGCATTGTCATTAAACCGGTAACAATATATCGACTAGAAAACTACGCTCGAAATACGCGCCAACATTAGTTACCGTGTATACCAAATTCATAAATAAATGACGTATCGAAAGACTAAATGAAGTCCCGGTTTTTTCCTGCGTCTCCGAATCGATCGTGGCGTGCGAATGTGGTTTTTCACGAGGGATGTGAATATTTAGGAGTATATACGACGCTCCCCACAAAATTCGTGTTCATGAGGGTGTTGTGATAGGAATTATAAGAGACAAGATACAATAACATTTATATACGTGCCCCGAACGTCTTTTAGATCGAACATAATACGCCAGATGAAATGCCGGCAATAAATAACACTTATTAAAATAACTTTCCTCGTGGATATTGAACGTCTCCGATTTTATGGCCAATTAATCCTTCACGGCGAAAGAATCTTTTGCTTTAGAATTCAAAATTCGAATTTTAACTTCCTCAAATTATTGTCCATTAAATTGGCACTCGACTTCAAATTATCGTCACTTTAATATCTTAATTTAAAACTTTTATTTCACTATAATCCGAATAGCATCGATTTGTAAAATCTTCAAAATTGTCTAAAACGCTTCCAAAGCTTTCTTATATTAAAGTAAAGGATAATTGATTCGAGTGATTAAACGATCCTTTGAAATCAGTAAAACGTATCCGCTATTCGTGTATTCCAAATACGACGCGTACTGGGAAAAATTATATATGAAAATTTACTATTTATAATACGAAAAACCGTAGAATTTTCTATGTTTAGCGGTATTATTTTCAGATAAAGCAGTAAATCTGTAGGTAAAAAGCACGTAAGTGCGTTATTTGACAACGTAAAAATAACACGCGAACCCGATACAATTGCTTTTACAGTTGTTTGTAGAAATCACCGGATTCATTCATTTACACGAACGGCTCGTCGTTTTTGCGACGTCAACGAAATGAGACTCATTTTAAGTAACGCGATTCGCGCGAGATTTTGCGAAACGTTTTGAAAAGACGTCAAACTCGAAGGCGCATCGAACTTGCGCGACGCCAACCGTGCACGCATTTTCACGAGTCCATATAAAGCACGTATGTAAGTGTCTGTATCATGCATGAATGTATATATTAAACTTTGCCGAAAAAGTTGTCGGAGCTTTTGTGCGACGCCTGCGGGGCGTCCTGAGTCTTTTATTATTAACAACAAAGTATGCCTTAAACAAAAAAAAAAAAAAGAAAAAAAAGAAAAAAAAAGAATGCATTTATTAAAAAGTAAAAGACAAACCACTAGCTGAAGACAAGAAGTTCATCTTCCTTCTTAAGTAAACGCAACTATGTTAGAGAAAAAAGCCAGATATATACATTGAACCAGAAACATTTTTTCTCTCTCTCTCTCTCGTTTTTTTTATTTTCTTTTTGTTATAAAAATGACATTCGTAAACTCGAGAACGCTTCGAATAGACTCGAAATTGGAAAGTTCCTGCAACTTTAGGGCGCAGTGTGGCGTACTGGGTGGCAGTTTTGGTATTGACACAACAAGAAGGCTGAATCATTTCAAGGAATCGACCCAATCAAAGTTATACTCTTGCATCGAGGCGAGCCAATGGTGTGTAACAAACGGCTTTAGTTGCCGGTTATACGGTGAGAATTAAAGCAGCTTCTAAACTAAACATATATATATAAGTGAGTAAAGAAATGTAAGCAATGGACTTTTTCGTTAAGTACCTGCCTCACCTAAACGAAGCGTGCGGCTACTATTTACATACCGGCAAACGAGGTGAGATTCGGCATTCTTGATCGTCCGCGCGCTTTGCAAACGCCAGTCGTCCCGACGACGCCCGTCGCCACGCGGACTCTCGGCGCGGCGTCCGCGTCGTTATCAAAGCGCGCGGACGTTAAACAATGCTCCGTCTTCAAAGTACGTACTTCATGCTTGGTTTGCAGATTATATATTAGTGAAATTTCTCGCGCGCTGTGAATGCGCGTGACTCGTCGGTTTACGCGCTCGCTTACATCAGTTACAATTCAATTTGGCCGTTGCAGAAGTTGCTCCGCCGAGTCGTCGCGGAATTACGGACGCGATACAAATCAAACATCGACGGCGTTTCGAGAGGAAAGAAAGAAAGAAAGAAAGAAAGAAAAAAGAAGTTTGTTCCCGGTTCGTTGCGCGGCACTTCGGGCTCACGGCGCCGTAAAACTCTCGTCGCGTTGACTCGCGTGGAGACGGTCGTCCTTGTTGATAGATAAATTTCGAGTCGATCGACGTGTTTTCCTATCCGCGCGTTTGATTGTGCGACGAAAAATAACATCGACGGTCGCGCGCTGCGCCGTCCAACCTCGGGATACAGGTCTGAATCGAACACACGCCCGGAAGAAGCATTAGAACGTTCTCGGTTCCAATTGATGGGTCCATTTGTTTTTTCTCATCTTGCGCGCGTACCGTTGACTGGTATCCATTGGTTCAAGTACAGAAACGTATACGTATAAGATGCAACGGCGTCGTATTAATTGCAGACGATGTATCGAATGACCGATGAACAATAAAAACCGTCCATTTGTTTCGGTCGGTAAAACAGAACCGAATGATCGCGTCGGCTCCCTTACATTGCACCATTGAAATCACAGCCAACGTAGAATCCGCGGTTTGTTTCGCATTTTCGTTGCGTCAACGACGAACGCATTATCGCGTTTCACAACGTCCGAGTGAAAAATAAAATTGTAACACAATCGTCCGTGTTTATATTAAATTGCAAGGTAAATAACTGATGTATGCGCGCGTAACCGAGACACGCGCGATAAATATTATGTTTAACATGTAACAATAATCAAATGGAACGTCAATTCGTACTGTTAAAGATAACTGATTATATATGTTACGCGGGTTCATGCGACGATAAACTGCTACATCCAAGTTTTACTATTACTTTGTTTAAACGAAAGTCTCTTGGAGAGAATATACCTTCCCGGGGAATAACAGTTTGCGCAGTAAACACAACGTAGGACATTAAGTCAATCGTCGACGATCCTACGTAAGAGGATTGGTTGCGGGAAGGAAGAGTGTTTCAAGGAGCCAAGTCAGGGAGTCGGATGAGGGATGTTTCAAAACAGCGTTCGAACGACGAGATGTGAAAAGTTTCATCAAATCAAATGGGCAGCATCTCCTCCGCAAATCCAATTCAACGTCCGGTTGATTTCGGTATTACGACTGTCTGTTAAACTTATATCTCCACAAATTTATCATTTAATGCACGTCCAGTATCGAGATAAAAACGTGTAAATAAAGATGAATGTTAAATTGTTATTTGAAACCAAAGATTGTATCATTTGGATATGCACAATGCGTAATAATCAAGATCGACGGTAACGTTGTTTGCGAAATTTTGACTCTTTTCCTTGATCTTTCTCTTCGTTATATTTGTACAAATAATGAATAACATTCAATATATATATATATATACTCAATCGATAGACAGTCCCTCGTAAACAATGGGATATATATTACTAATGATATAAAATGCGGAAGGCTAGCTAGTAAAAATGCAACAGCTCGTCTAACAACTACGAGGACTATAACGCCATCTATTTTGTTATAGATATTATTCGAAATTCGTTGACAATAATATGTATAACAAGTATGTACGAGTCGTTTGGTACATATCTGGTGTTAATGCGAAAGGACTGGCGCGATTCTGACGAAAGGCTTATGATTGCGGGTCGTCGCAAACTTTGAAAGCAGCCCTCGATTGCACTAAAAACGCAGACAAACGCAACGCCGAGACTTTTGTCAAAACGCGCCAATTCCCCTCGATCCTCAGATTTTTTTTTTTTCTGATTTTTTTAATGGTATTTAATTGCCGTTTCATTTCCTTCAAAAATGCTGCACTTGATTGGGATGCCACATTCCATTTACATTGACGAAGCTTTCGAGAAAGATCTCTCTCGCTTACAGCTAAAGCACAGTGCTTTTACAAAATGTAGGTACTACTAGCGAAGTATATATATACGTATAACGCTTGGCAATAAACGTGAAGTATACATACATATATATATTAGAAAAATATATTTTACGTATAAAGAGCGAGAGAGAAAGATTTACGCGTAGAATACGCATTTTGCAAAAGCAATATGGCGGCTGAAAGAATATCAGATTACGATACCCGGAGCGACAAGTCGCGCGACAAAAACATCAACTCGTTTGTGCCGAAAGACTGCGCGTAAACGTGATTCTCGATAAACGCAAATTCGTCCGTTTGCTCGGCGAAATGTCGCTTCGGGTATTGGTTGACGTCTAGCCCGAATCAGCAACGATCGGAACGAATGGTCAGACTGACCCGTGAGTCCGTGCGGAGGTACGATGAGTCTGTAACAGATTTCGCCGGGTTAACCTGGTTATGCGCTGATCAATCGGCGCGTAATTGCTCGACTTGGGACCGCGGCAAAATGGTATCGATCCCCGAGCGACTTACGACTTTGGTTCGCTCAGAAACGGCCGGCTGATGGAAAAGCCGAATTATTCAATATCGCCCTTTTGTTACCCGGTTGACCTCTTCGGAAAATCGATCGCGATCGGATTAATTATCGAATCGCGGTAGTTCGTTCAGACGTGGCTGTGCGCGGCTCGCGAGAACGGTGCTTCGTCGTGCGGTTGATAGAAAACAAAAAAAAAAGAAAAAGAAAAAAATTGAAACGACGCGTTTGGTGAATTCAACGACCGTCGCCGAGCGGGCGGCGCTGCGGGACGGGCTATATTTACGGATTAGCATCTCATTACGGAACAATTACGCGTGTCATCGAGCTGCTTCTACGCAACCGCACGCGTGTGCGCGGTCAAAGTTATTATTTGTTATTTAACTAGACAAGTTGGAAGCTCGCCATTATTTGCGTGCCGCTGCACATTCGACGTCACCCGACGACGTCATGATGTTTACTTTCGCCAGACAGACACCGAGAGTTACGTTCGAATCAGACGCCGTTGTTGCGTTATCAATTATCATCGAATCGAAATTGTTTGCGCAATAATAGAACGGAGCCGCGATGCGACGTATCGGCCATCGAATGCAAATCAGTTCAATTAAAATTACAATTTAGCGTACTCGGAATGAACGGCCGTTGGATATTAAACGTCAACGGGCGAGGTGCGAAGGACGAATATGCCGAAGGTTCGAAAATATATACATATATATATCGGGCAAGTGTCAGCCGGTCGCTTATAATTCCGAAACTTTGCCGTCCGCGCGTCGCTCTGCCCCGTTCGGAGCAAAGTTTTTGAAATTGCCGTCAACAACGCTCGCGCTGTGCGAGCGTCAAGGCAGCCATCAGAGAGATAACAAATTAGCGAGCGGGAAGTAATTGCTCGCGTTATGATTCAACGTCGGGCCGCATAATGTGACAACAACGGCAAATAATTTCTGCAATTTTCGAACGTTACCGCGGCAGACGGGGGGAAATTTACGCGACGCGAGCTTCCAAATTCGACGGACGCGCGTGGACGTCGCGCGCATAAATCGGCCGCGACGAAAGACCGAACGGCGTGTTCGGTGTGATAAGCCGAGGAAGAAGACGACGGAAGAGGTCGTGAGGCGATCGAGGCGACGGGCGGTGAGCGGGGGTCTGGCGACGCGCGTCACGATACCGGCCGCGTGGCCTGTCGTTTGCACTGCGGGAACTTGATCAAGTGCACTTCGGCGTACTCGACGCCACCGCCACTAAATATGCAGAACCACCGGATGCCGCCTGTCGACGCGATGTATTACTGCGGATCTTATCCCGCGACCTGTCATCTATACTGCGACCAATTTGCATTTCAAACTCGCTTTTTGCCAATGCCGGCGATCTTTTCGCCGGGGAATATAACCCCGTCGCCCATAAACGCCGACCCGCGTCCGCTCAAATCCAGCGACAACGCGTCGAAGCCTCGCCCGTCTTATCTGATCCGCGACGCCGTCGTATTTTCTGCCCGCGTGCACCATTTATAATTGCGCCGGTGCAATTAATTGCGACGACGTCATCGACGACGGCGTTCCGCCACTCGTCAAAAGCATCGACCGGCGACGACCAATTTTGCTTTACGCAACTTCCGCGGTTTTGTATCCGACGATCGATCCGAACGCGAGCATCTCTCATTGAGGATAAGAAGGGCATTAGGGAGCGATTTACGCGAGACGACGGAGCCGAGTTTTTGCTCGCGAGCAAAGACAAATGGACGCCGGCCTCGGGGCGGCTCGAAGCGAATCCGGGACTCATCGTAACTCGTATAAAACCAATTGTTAGCGTCAAATTCGCTTGGCGCTTTTTGCGCCGACCGTTCGTTCGTCTCGATTGCTCATTCCTGTCAAACGTAAACAAATTTAATAACATGACCGACTGATGAATTGGTACATACTTCTTATTTCTTACGATTCGAGACGTTCGGTTTGCTTCGTCATAATTGGCTTTGGCGTTGACGGCCGACCGTTTGCCAAAACGAGAGTTCGCGATTCTATTTGAAATTTGAGAAACCGGAAGAGCGAGTGAAAAATTTGATACAAAAAGTGGACGCTCGTATTTTAACGCGGTAATTCATTCTGCGACCGAGAAAATATAGAAAAAGGTATTACGTGATGGTTGTTATATATCCCGGCGGTGGATTCTAAAAACAGATTCGAAAATCTTTAGACTTGTTGTAAATTCTGCAATGTAATTCATTCAAATGAGAATACTGAACCGAAGAACGACGGACGAAAAGTTGACAAAACTTTAAGAATATTGTAAAACTGAATTACAGAATCGCGAACTCACAAATATGTCACGAAACCCGTTTAGACGACGAGCGTTGTTTTTTAACGTAAATGGTAAATTCATTTTTAATCAGCGTTGCACTTAACGGCTACATATTTTACTCGGATAAATTATTTCGAACGTCTTGAATCGGTGACCATTATATGATTGAAAACAAAAAAATGTATCTTGCTGATGGATTGTGTTAAATTTATAACACGACAGTCGCAAGCTCAAACATTATCTTTTAGATAACTAACCGTTTCCATTCGTAACATGGCGCATTGCATAATACCCGAAACTATATTTAAAACTACGTTATTTTTGCGAAGATACATTTTTCGTTGGAATATTTTGTTTATAATTAAATTCTGCTTTATACGTTACGATCTTTACGGAGTGAGCTTACCTTGCTTCCTCTCTCATTAAATATAATTTCCACATCTAGTATGGGACCGAATTGCTGCAAGAAAAACATTATTACTTAATATAATATTTGACTCGTGCAGAATTTTAGTGTTATGTTAAAAAAAAATCACTCGTTAAATACGTACGCAAACAAAATGCAATTTTGCAAAAGAATTTCATTTCAACGGAAATGTTGATTTATAAAATAATAAAACGAATTCGAATGCTGCAAATAATGTTTTGAAAAATGCATTCTCATCGAAAGTACAGTGAATTCCGAACGTTATGAAAGTGTTTGATGCAAAAAAAGAAATAAAGAAATCGAATCTCAATTTTCCTTAACGGGCTCTTCATTGTCATTCACTTTTGGCAATCAAGTGCCCAATGAAACGAACTACAACAAAAACCTATATAAATGTCTTGTGAAATATTTCTTTTGTCCTTTTTTCAAATCAAATTCGAACACAACGCTCCCAGCAATCGCAGCGCGAATCTCTCAAACTTGATGTTACATTGTTGCTTTTAAACAAAGTCAAAACTAAAACAAAATCACGGCGCGCGGCAAGAACTTTGAAACGCTCTATTCGGAGCCATTAAGGAGGTATGGACAGGACGTGCCGAATGTTTTGGGTTCCAAATTGTAACATTGCATTAACAATTGTAACAAACATTGGTAGATTAATGTGAATTAATGTTCGCGCTTAAAAAATATACATTTTCTTCTTTATATTATCCTATTTTACGTAAACATTTTCTGTAAACAACTATGGTTTCATCGCGGTGGGTTTTGTATATATTTCAGGTTTTGTTTTTAAAAAGTATGTTAATCAATTCATAATCAGAAATTACAAATTAAAGCTACTATATGTAAACGTAAACAGGTTTCGAATAAATTGAACGTCTGAAAGTTATTTATACGAATAATTCATGCATATTTCTAATTGAATTGAACTTAATTTTTAATGTTTTATTATGACAAATGTAATTACTAATTAAACAAATTACTTCTTTAGGATTCCAGGCGGTAAATTTATTCGAACACATCGAAGATGGAGTTCATTAACATTAAATAGTATAATTATTTATATTTAAAGCAGTATAATTTTAAAGAATTAGACTTACAATAACTATAAAATATATCGCCATTAAAAAAAGCTGTTCACAGAAAATTATTACGACACATAGTTTATTACAAACAAGATACAAAGAAGATTATGTACACTTTTTTAAACAAGAATATTAAAACCCATTAAAGCGTTTATTATTATAGATCAATTAATATTCCAATTTGGAACCCCAAAAATACGGCACACTGTGTCCATACGTCCTTAAGGTACAGTTCCGTCAATGCACCGCCGTTAATAAGTAAGAAACAAGCGAGAAACGATACTTACGCCGAACATAGTTCTGAGGTCCGGATCTCTAAATCGGAACGGTATGTTGCTAACATGAAGGCGTTTGGGCTGACTTTTGAGGTCCGAGCCTTGTGTGACGGTGGCAGGCGTCGTAGCTCCCGAAGTCACAGGTACAAGAGTGCGATTTTCGTCGCTGGTTTCCGTGCTGGTGTCATTGCCCGATCCTGGCGTCTGGGCCGGCTGCTGAGCGCCCCCTCCAGCCGCGGCCGCGGCAGCTGCCGCTACTGCTTGGAACACCTCCGACTGAAGCACACATCAAATTATTTTTAAAAAATCCCTTGCGTCCGCCGAAACGACGAGCGATTCCGCGTTTGCACGCGAATTCAATTCGACTCGCGCAAATGAGTCGCGCGACATTTGTTTCGCAACCATACAGCGACGCGAATTAAAATAAAGCCACGCGCGCGAAATGTGGCGCCTTTGAAAACGCAAACAAAAACGCACGAGACGCGCGCGGTTCGCCGACAGAAAAGTTGCTGACATATTTACGCCGGGTAAAAATAAAGAGCACTCGCGAGACCGAACCGCAGCGAATGTCGCGGGCGCAAAAGAAATTCCGTTATTATATTCATCTTAATGAAAAATAAAAACGCGCGCGCGCGCGGAATTTCTATACGTGCGCCGTACAAAGCGCGTGCGTGGCATGTCTGTGTGCGCGAGCCCTCACGACGCGAAGCTCGTATAATATATTATTTATTTATACCGCGCGTAAACTGTGGACTTGACGCCGCGAATGACGCGCCCGCTCTGATTACGATTCGTTATTCAATTCCGCGCGGATGATGAATTTGCGTGATGTAAGCTCGCGAGCGCGT
The DNA here is from genome assembly GCA_022817085.1 of Psilanteris sp. ZL-2020. Taxonomy (NCBI): domain Eukaryota; kingdom Metazoa; phylum Arthropoda; class Insecta; order Hymenoptera; family Scelionidae; genus Psilanteris; species Psilanteris sp. ZL-2020. The sequence goes on along the minus strand of JABFQC010001456.1, from coordinate 9,170 downwards.
CACAATTGCCGAGTTCGAATGAGCACGCGGAAATGCGATTTAGTGTTCATTAAAAACTGATTACGACGGGCGAGTTTTGGGTGGGGAGGGGAAAAAAATGAAAAATTATGAGTTATTCGAAAGGTGGCGGCCAAAATTATGTATGCATGATGTTATGTAGAACGGCAATCGTTTTATAAATTGGGGAATATAGGAAAAGCATAAATCGTTATTTGCATGAGATGTGAGTATTTAAATTAAATCGGCAAGGTGGAATATATATTATATGTTTTGATTTGTATAGATTATAGGACGATGAGTAATACGAAGTATAAGAAAGCAAGTTTAAGTATACGAGTTGTTTAATTTAATTATAACTATATATATAGGACGCAATATATGTGGAATTTTGGTAATAGAGTAGATGATTGGTTTGGTACACATTGTGGTTTCTTATCGACGATTATGAATTTAAATACTAAATTTATTATTAACGTGCACACGAGCATGTTTATATAACTCGAAACTTTGCACAGTTTTTGCGGAATTGAATTCACATATAAAGTACTTATTATATATACTATTATATATTTATTGTCGTAGATTGAATTACCGAACATATCACTTTACTTATATTATTATAAATGAATCTCAAATTTAACACTAAAAGGCTATTTATTTTTAGATCGAAATTTCGTTATTTAACGCAATCAAATAAAATTTACGTTCAATTAAATTTAATGTCACATCCAAACAGTCGTCTGTGTTTCAATTATTATGATTTTTATGCAAAATAACAAAATAAAAATCATTATTTATTTAATGCCGTTATACACTCCGAAATATCAGTTACGTGCTCTTAATAATAGATTTCACATAAAAACATATACCGTGGATGCAAAAAAAGACCACATGTATTGTTCACAAATATTTGTTTCAACGCTTTATTATTACTAAAACATTTTAACCAAAATAATATTTTAATAATACGAGTTGATTTAACTCGATACCTTCATTATTTAGACAGGTAATAACAAGCCCATATATGTGGAAATTGCCAACATAATTGCAATAGATACAACTGATTTTACGTTGGGCTAATGGTAGTTGCTAGGAATGCGATTCCAACGCTGGACCAATGAAAAATCAATTGTGAATACCAAAGTTTACACAAATAGTATGTTGACAATAAATAATATTACGGAGTTGAAGTAATATTGGCAATTGACTGTGTCCCATGTACACATGTCAAAGCATGTATATTGTTTTATGTTGGGTGCTAACGTCGTATCAACGTTGTAAGTCAATGCTGTATTAACATTGCATATCAACGCTATAACAACGTTACTGTAATATAAAGAAATAATCAATAAAACGTGGTTGAAATCAGACGCTTTAAGTAGAAATCTTCTACTAAATTACGCTGGAACAGCATTGGCAATACTAGTTCAACATTATAATATACTATCGAATCAACTTTGGTTTACGCTCTACCCATACAAAAAATGCCGTGGAACTAATGATATATATGGCTGATTAAAACGATGATTCAATGAATTTGGGAGATTTTCATTTTTTCACCAAAATTGCCATGGCACGATGAAACGTCCGTTTCATGAACAAAATAAAATTTTCAATATAGCCATTTTTTACTTTAAATCACTTTAAATTAACTATTTGGGGTATTTTCATACTTATAAGTGTACCTATCCATCTGTAAAGTTTCAACGATTTTGGAAGATTTTAATTTTTTGGCCAAAATTGGCATTTTTTTAAGGTATACCCCTTTAAATTTTTTCAAAAATTGGCAAAAAATAAATTTTTTGTAATGACTTGACAAGACTTTTTATGGATTCCTTGTTGGATTATAATGTCTAAATACGTATTATTAATTGATTTAAATGAATTACTGGCAAACGTTAAAATTTTCAATGTAGCCATAGATTATTTTAAATTACTTTAAATTAACTATTTAGGGTATTTTCATACTTACAATAAGTATACCTGTTCATATGCAAATTTTGAAAGATTTTAAAAGATTTTAATTTTTTGGCAAAAATTGGCATTTTTTAAGGTTTTCGATTTTTTCAAAAAATGGCTAAAAATTAAATTTTCCTAATCGATCTCCTACGACTTTTTATGGATTCCTGGTCGGATTATAATGTCTAAACACGTATTATTAATTGATTTAAATGAATTTTCTTCTTGTCTTCTTTTCTATTTCAAATTCACGTTAACGGCTGTTGCTAACGCGCGGCCATCTCGAAGCAGAAGTATCGCGAAATGACAAGTTCGCTGTTTAAATAACAATCAACTCGTATATAAATATTCCAACTGTAAACCAACTTAATACTATTATAACATTAAAAACATTTACCCTGACCACGGAACTGCAACCCGAGTATTATATCTAATATTACTATCGCTAACTACACACTTGAGTGTATATTTATGGCATAATTTCACAAGCGATATATTATACAATATTTGTTGAACTTTGCCTGAAAATTCAAATTATTTAACCGCCCTCGCTGCCGTTATTAATATCTAAAAAAGCCTTCGCGGTTAAAATAATACGCGGCATTTTTAATCACCACGACTGAAAACGCGCGCGCTTTCCTCTCTCGCGAGTCAATTCCTCATCCCCGAGTAAATCGGCTCCTCATCCAACGCAAATAAATCAATAATATATATATATATATATATATATTTGCATTGACATCGAAACGTCATCGGACTTAAACTTCCGTTCGATAAATTATTCAGACGCGGGATCGGCGCACGAAAGTTCACAGACATTTATCAACGGAGAGCCAAAAAAGGAACGCGGCATAAAAAATTCGATTCTCCGAACGTCACCCTCGCAAAGTTTATTCCCGCTTTATCCGACTTGTTCGCGTTCGGTTCGATCTGACTTACTCGTTAGCAGGCTCGCCCTATGTGGAATTCGGATCGGGAGACAGCGGAAGACGAGACAGCGGAGGAAACAAGGGTGAAATGCGTGTACGTGTTTGCGAGTATTAAAGGAGCGGTGCGCGCGCATCGCGAACCGAGCGCCAGCTCGGAATACCAAGCAGTTCATCTAAATGCTGATTCGTCGTGTCTGAACGGGTTAAAGGGGTCGTCGAGGATCCACGTAAATATAGATAACGGAATTGTTTGCCGAGTTACAGGACTTTACCGGCGCTGATAAATTAGGCGGTCGCAATTTTCAGATAGAATCGTTCAAGATGTTCCGAGCGTTTAGGCTTGTCTGCGAATTATTCATCCGGCGAGGTGACGTTTCGTTAGCCATGAAGAAGCTCGTCGAGTATATATTATATATATATATATTGTAATACAATAATGCAAGACGATAATTTGTATTATATTTGACTATATAATACACGCTGTTTCGTGTATTTTAACTTACACATATATAACCGAGGCGAAATACAAAAATGCGTTCAAAAATTGACGAACGTTTGCGAAACGAATAATCGAAAGGCAACTTGTTGGGAGGGTTTTAAATGAATGGCGGATTTTAAGCCCGCCTGTAAAACATCGAAATACTTTTGCAGTTTGGACGCGTTTTCGAATTTAATCCATCTTTTGTACACGCGAAACAATTTTGGTCTTTCAATTGTCAGCGCGACGCTGTGTGCAAAGCACACAGTCATAGGAGAAAACATCGGCAATGTAATGTTCATTGGTGTGTGTGTGTGTGTGTGTGTGCTCCGCCGTAAGTTATCATATTGGTATATTGAAATGAGTAAATGCATTTTACACGGATGATATGGTTTTGTTTATAAGCAACGCGCGGTTTAATATTCGTCTCCTTAATTGTCGTGTTCGTCGAATATCTTCGATAAACTATTTACGGTCGCGTAATTAATCGCACGAATTAAGTTTTGATTGCGTCATTTTAATCGTCGGTATATAACGAATAATTTATATAAAAACATTTAATTAATTTACTATACGTAAATGTATGTAAACAAATAAATAAATAAATCGAAAAAAAAAACAGTATTGGCGCAAAGCTTTTTATCGAAAGTTGACGATAATGAAAACCAAGTGAAAGCAAATTATGTAAATCACTACTTTACAACTTCAGGTCTATAGTAGTGCGGATCGTGTTAAGTCAGCCGCACCCGATGTAACTTTGCCGTAATTATCTTCTCACGGCACTTTTAAATCGAATTGCCTCGAAAGTATAATGTAAATTAAATCTTAAATAAACCGGCAATGATGAAGTTGTTACAAATAAAACGCGCTCTCGAATAAAAATAGAATATAGAAAAACCCAGTTCCTTAAAGGAGCTTAATACCGTCACGACGGTGTTTTCCGTTTTATCGTCAACGTAGGTTCTCGGATTCACTAAAAGATATTAGAAACTTTACAAAAGATTTTCAATTTCAACTACCGCTACTATTAACAATAAACTTCAAACTTAATTTTAATTCGCGTCGTCTTAAAGACGTTATTTATACGAGTTAAGAGTACGACACAATGGGGCACGAGAAGTGCATGATTAAGATGCACCGATTTGTAATAATAAAATTAATGGACCGTACGCGAAATGCGATAAATAAAATACAAGCAAAACGATATATTCGAATCAAATTACCATATTGAAAAGTAAAATATATACTTTGAGTGTAAATAAAATTAAGCATACGTTCATTTAGTTTCAAAGTATTTAACGCAAAAAAAAACAAACAAAAACAACATACAAACAAAACAAAACGAAAAACTTTTCACAGCAAATTTGATCGACTTTCTTTTCTCGCGATTTCGAAAGTCTATTGCGAGTGGCATTTCGTGCGCTCACTCGGGAAATTGAATATCCACGCGACTGGCAAAATTATCGGAAACTAAGTAAAAATGGCAGAAACTTGCTCTGATACACGGTTCGCGTATAAGTGTCGTTGACATGGCGCTAACCTAATTCTCGCGTCAGGAATAGTTGCGCGATGGGAACAACGGAAATGGAATACGACGAGGCGTCATCTGGCCTGACTCTTCAAACAATTGCAAATAACGCATTATTGCTCCAAAATTCGCTAATTCGCTGTCATTACACCGCATTCGCTGTCCGTTACGTTATTGTGATTTATGATCTCGAGCTTGCAATTAGCTAAGCGTTAAAATTAAAGTATACGTTTGACGTTCGGGGGAGGAAAAAAATGAGGAGAATAAAATTGAGAAAAGGAAAAAAAAAGTAATATTATCGCCCTATCACCAAGCCTGACATAAAACATAAGAATCTATCAAATAATTCTTTCAGCGGGCGTAATGTAACGGTCGATTTTAATGTACGAGTCAATTGTAAAAATTGACCAATTTCATCCGACGTTGGCTTCATTTTACTGCACGCCGATACTGACAAAAGCCGTGTAAATAGAACTACTTTAATTTGCTTATGTAAACTAATTATTGGTAGTTGCATTTTAACGCGTAAAAATTAATTAGCTGCTAACGTTAAAGGCAATTTTAATTTGCCGGTTAGAGAATCAAAATTATTTTCCAACCTCGATATCTGTTGATTGTTTAAAAGAAAAAAAAAGGGGGTGGGGGGTGATGATGCGCGCAAAAACAGCTTTAACGCGATTACACGTCATATATTGCGCTGAAAATGAAGTTATCTGACAAATTTGCTAAACGGTATTTTGAAGCAATAACTTTCAATTTATTCAGACGAAGGAAAAAAGACGCGCCGCGGATGAATTACGGTGCGTCTTTTCATCGCTCCATTGTCCCGATCCGAGCGACGCGAAGTTGAAGAGACGCGCATCCGAGCGCAATTCTGGGACAAAAAAGTATAATTTGCTGCTGCGTAAAATTCATAATCCATCTGTTGAAGCTAATCCAGTTTTTCAGTCGTGGAAAATCTTCGGTCTATATATCCGACGGTAAATTGGAAATACGCGGGGCAACTTGCGAGTTTCTTTGCCGCGCCGTTGCTCCACAATTATAATCGCCTGGAACGAGAGCGGCCGACTTTAACCAACTTATTTCGCAAACATATATAGAGATAGAAAGGCTGGACGCGCCTGCATAAAAGGGGTATAATCAATGTTTAAATTATAACAATTTAATTGAAATAAAAATTGAAGGCATAATAATAAAAGGACGACGAATAATAAAGCGGAACAAAGACTCCGAACGGGCTGACGTTAAAATGCAAAAAAGGCAAAAATGGCGCGCGTCGGTGTGCGAGTTGACAATTTATTAGCCATAATCGAACTCGTTAGCAGACAACGTTATCTTATTATAACGGCCGGTTCGTCCGTTATTGCGCATTTCACCGTTATTAAATTTTAGCAGAAAATTGTTTACAACTTTCGGGCGCCTTTGCCACTCTTATATGTAAAATCGATGCGCAGTAGAAGAAAGCATATAACCATATTAACGAAATTCACGAATACTAAACGAGGCCCTTTTGTTAGGTCCTAATTAGCAAGTATTCGTTAAACAAAAAGAAACCAACGAAATATAACGCGCAAAAAACAACGCGATATAAATTAGCCGACTGCATTGTTAATTTCATATCTTTTTTTTTTCTTCACTTCGTTCAATACGTGCATCTCCTACTTTCTTGTTCCAATTATTTAATTTCAACTTTTTAGACTTCGTAGCAAACTTTTTATAAGTTTATATATTTATATATATATATGTATATTTCACGTTGTCTGTAGAAAATAAAGCACATTTTCTGAAAAATGAACAACGAATTTTTAAAGATCAAGTAGACTGAAAATTGAACGTAATTTACCTGATTCGATAATGCAAAAATGCCATCATTATAATATTGGAGTGCGCGAGTTCAGGAATGCGGCGGAATTAACCGTCGGATTTTTAACAATTTTCGCATTTTTAATCAAATAATCAATTCCGTGTATTGAACATAATAAATATTGTATCGATTTCAAATAATTAAAATTGCCGGCATCTGAGTTGCGGAAGCTGACGGTGCTCAAGTCACCGACTGCAATTAACTGCTGAAATTATAAAGAAAGCCCGTCATATTTAAAGCATCCGAACAACGTCGAAAACGAAATAACGGGGTTCAAAAATAATTACAATATCATACGCAGCGTATAAGATAAATTATCAAACTGTCAAAAAGCCTCTTTCAACGTTTATTAAGCCGCGCTGACGTAATTACGAATTTCAAATTACAAACGCGCATTATCTTTTATCGCGGGCGTATATATTTCCATCTAAAATGCGCGTTTTTCGACGGCGCCCAAAATAAATCGGGCAAAGCTACAGTTTTCGCATTTTTGTTGCCGAAATCATTTCAAATATTTCATCAAAAACAATCGCAATTTCTCCCGCGCGGGAAATCCAACTGCACCTTTTTGCGCGCACTTTTTGTTCGCGCTATATAGCGCTTGATTGCATCGCGGCGCCGATTGAATATTGTGTAAACAAAATTAAAATATTTTCGTTGATTGTTTTGCGTAATTATCGCGACAGCTGGATGATATAACCCAACGCGCGGCGAACGAGCGTTTCGAATAAAGACAAGTCATTTTCAAATATGAATATTAAGCGTTCGCAACGGCATTGATTATACGTTTAATTCGCGAACTGCGCCGCAAAAGTGAACGCAAGTTTTGTGCGCGAAATTTTCGCCAGATTCATATGGCAAAAAGTAAACGCGTTTGCGTATTTGAAATAAGACAGCCAAATTTTTAGCAACGCAAATTGAAATAACGCCGTTGCTCGCGTTTCGTCAACGGGGAGCACTGTATCTCATTTAACGAGCAACTACGCGCTTTCGAGCGAAGATGCATTTTCCGGACACCACAAATATCCTAACTGCGGTTGGCAACGTCTTCTGGTTTCCTCATGCCACGTGTAAGACGGGGTGAGGAATGCGAACGGTTCTTTTGGAACGCGTCGCAGTGAATGTCAGTTTTTGCGAATGCAATAAAACACTGGAATATCACCTTCGGGTTGCTCGTCATCGCGGAAACGTAACGTTTATACTCGCGTTATGAATATCCGAACGCGGAGTCGCGAATATTTCATCGTCAATGGACGAACTTTTTGAATGAACCTCGTCATTTTAATTATTGAAATAAAATTTAATTAATAGTAAATGTTTGACGGTCGCGATGGTCGTATTATATTTTCGGAACAAACTCGGCCGAAATAAAAGTTTAAAAGCAATCGGGGCGAATTTGGAATGCGATGATTTAAAATTTAAGAATGGAGATTATTATGTTGACCCGCGGTAAATTCGATAATTCGTTTTTCACACAAAATCATATGCATATATATATATGTATTATTTGATAACGTGGTTAATAAACATCTGGTTTAATTACGATCGATTACGTAAGTCTGTGGCGTACTTGAATTGTTTTCCCCATTGCGCAGCGATATAAAAGTTTCCACTGCGCCACCCACCCAGCACGGCGAACGATTACACGCGTTGATAAAAACGATAAATTAGTCCGGGTATTTCGCCAATCCGTTTTATTTACGCGGAATAATAAGCCGGACGATGGCGACTCGTACCTCCGCGCCTTCGCCCGACACTTCATATATCGCTTTATCATGTAACCACACCACCTCGGTTATCGTTCTCCAAACAGCCATCCACCGTCTTGCAACAAAAGAAAGCATAAAAAGAAAGAAAGAAAGAAAAAAAAACCGTTCAACTAATTCCAACTCGTGTAATACCCAATGTTCCATATCACCGGGGAGTTTTGCGCGCAAGACCTTGGCTCGTTTTTTATCCAGCGGATAGTTGAAATTAATTCCGCAACTTCTCCGAAGTAACTGCTCGGAAATCGATAAGGAATATAATTAATGCTTCGCCCCGCAGCAAATCCGGCCAAAGAAATCATAACGATCGGCAAAGTCGGCTATTCGGTTATTGGCCGGCGTAAATCGAATCGCGAGCCAATCGGGTCGTGTTTTGCTCATAATAATAATAATAATAACAATAATAACAATAATAATACATAAATATATATATATTTATAGAAAAATTGGTGGTTTGCCGATAATAACAAACGGCCCGATCATCGCCAAAGAATCGGGCCATCATTGGCACGATTGTTGTGACAATTATTGTCAAACCATTTTTTTCAAGTCGTAAGCCAATGATTGGGCCATGCATGGCATATGATCGGGTCGACTATGTAATGAAAAATTGTGTTTGTCTCGGTTTGCCGTTCGTTAAACGTCA
>JABFQC010001455.1:0-19335 GCA_022817085.1 Psilanteris sp. ZL-2020 | reverse complement strand
TATATTTTATATATATTTATAATATTAATGGAATATATATTTTGAATTATATATTATATATAATAAATTTATATTAAATATATATATTTAATATATTTGGAAATATATAAACAAAATATATATATACGCATATATTTTTTTTGTATTTTAAATATATTTTATATACAAAATATATTTTTTATATATATTTACATATATTTTCGTCCGTGTGGGTCTAGTCTAGATAAAAAAAATACTAACAAGTTACTATCCAGATTTACCCACTGTAAAATCAAAAGTTTAATTCGACAAAAATTATCTGAGCGGTTAATAGAGTCACGTTTAAGAAATTAGATTAGTAAAATTTGTAAAAAACATGTAATGAACTATACATGATGCGTATGCATTTTATTAATTCGCTTAAAATAATTATTAAATATTAATTGTTTATGGATATATGTGAAATATACATAAATATATAAAAGATTATAAATAAAAAATTTGCTTTGATTATAGTTCCGAAAAGAAATATTTAAATCATGTTAATGATTTTTAATTAAGATATGTAAGTTTTTTTTTAAATAATACGTGTTTATTTTATAATTAAACAGTTTACATAAAAATATGTTTCTTTATAATAATTATTTAGTGTAATTTCAATTATTTGTAACAATTAATTGATCTCAACAAATGCTCGAAGGCCCTACGACTGCATAAGTCATTTATAATGGGCGTTTATTAAAAGGCAATAAATCGAGCGCATGGAGGGAGCAGCAGCAACGACACACAACACGAAGGAGTTAAGCAACTTTGACATCCCTCGACACCTAGATGGGAGACCGTCTATATTTAGCTATAAAAATATGTTTATATTTGTAATTTAAAATACATAAGTAGTAAGTCAAAACGATATAGTTGTTAAAGTAAAATTTATAGATTGATTATTGTTTTTTTATTTACTTTTTATTTTACTTTTTTTTATTTATTGTTTTTAAATTTACTAGCCATGAAATAGCTTTACTAACCATTTTCATAACCTGCCTTGTGTAGTGTTACATTCTAATCAGTAATTGGATAGTTTTACTTAAAAGTTACATGCGAGAATATAGTAAAACTTGTTAGTTATTTGTAAATTACTTGAAGAATATGTTACCACGGATATTTTTGTACTCGCCGTTGCGCGACGCGATAATCGCGTGTATGTACATGCTAGTTATTTATTTCCAACATAAATAAACAAAAATAATTCACAGCGCAGTGTTTTATGGATATTGCCAGCAATTTGCTAATTTAAACAAAATCGAACCAAAGATATTATAACTTTAACAAAATGTTAGTTGAATCAACAAAATATTTTCCGCTTGTAACGTAATTCTATTCTGGTGTAATAACAATTTCAAAATTTGTACACGTATACAAATACTTTTAACCATTACAATTTCAGTCTATTCCACAGTTCTCCGAATTACAAACAAATATAAACATGGCATGGAACGCAAAGAATTTTATTAAATATAAATACAGCTTTGAATATTATAAGAGCAAACTAATTTGTAATAGAATGAAAATTACGATCAACGTAACATTTTTATTCCTCCAAAATTAGGTTTGAATTCGCAGTGTAGCATTAGGTTAACATACAATTAATTGCAACACATGTGCCGACGCGTAATGCTTGCTTTATTAAACATCTTGTCCGCACGTGCTAGCATTACGTACGCATTTTGCGTGCAATATTTTGTGCATTAGTATAAATTAGCAATTATTCGCAAATAAAAAGTAATCAATCAGAACGCGCGCGTTATTCAAGTCCACTGAAGTTAAATATCATTTCAAATTAATTAACAGCGTGATATGAATTTTTGATTTCTTGGTAATGTTAAAATGTTTTTTAGTGCGAATCCAGAAATCCTAAGATTGGGTGTGTCTGTGTTATCTTGATATATATTTTTAGAAGAAAATGTTTTAAAATTGTGTCGAGAAAAAAAACTAGAAAACTCATAGTTTTGCTATCTCGAATTATATTTGTTGTAAATATTTACTAAATTATGTCGCAAGGTTGTTTGTGTTTTTTAATTTCAATGTTTATTTATTGCCGCAACGTGAATGTAGGAAAAGCTTTTGAAGTTGAATTTTCATTCGCATTTGTCATTGCTCATTTTACTGGTAAACCGCGTATCCAAAAATAAAATATCTTCGTGTAAACGAATAAATAAAATAACAATAAATTTTATAAAACGAACAAAAAATGAAGAGTATCTAAAATATTTACGACCACATTGATTCGGCGCAAATAACATAAATTGAAGTTCTGTCGAGTGAAGCTTTTTAGGACTCGTCCGAGTGTCCTTAAAAATATGATCGACTACTTACAATCAAATAAGCACTATCGAGATATAATAACCGTAGAATTGCCGTTCAAAAACCACGCTTTTATATGAATCAAAAAGCGCATATATATATTATTAGTAAAAGATTATTCAATTTAGATTTCAGGTACCGAAAGTATATAAACAAATCAAAATTGACTTCCTCGCCATGTGTATTCAATTTTATATTTTATTCCGAAATAGTAAAATCTATTGAAAATATCAAAAAAGAAGAAAAAGAAGAAAAAAACATGCTTTAATAAACAGCAATAATTTTTAATTACTGAGTGATGGTTTAAAAATTGAAATAAAATTCGAATCAAAAGAAGACACCGCTAGTATTAAAGTTATTTCGAGCTAATGAAAACAAAAGTTTCACGCGATTTGTCATCATTAGTATCCTTTTCTCGTGCCGCGCCGTTAAGACCTTGACTTCAAACGAGATATTTTTCTGTGCAGTGCCACCTATAAATTTTTGTTCACGATGATATCATTATACTTTTGTGCGTACATAATAAGGGGATTATATTAAATGCGGAGCTGCTGCAGAAATTACGATGACCTAAATATTTAAAACCTCTTTCGTATTCCTTAGTATGAGTGTATGCGCGTGTATATATATTGTACAACTGAAATTCTGAAAGAAGTTAAAGCCCCTTAAATTGGAACCTAAATCGGAATTTTCATTTCGTCGACTATATACCTGGATCTATCCTAAGGTCTTTTATCATAGAGATGAGGTTGGAAAGCCTTCCCCCATGCCAAAACTCATCCCATAATGCAATCTAATCTCAAGAAACAATCTCCGTCAGAGTAATATTCGTGCGATGGCTGTAGCGCTCGCGCACAAAGAAGAAACACTAGTGTACGATGTGGTGGTGCTAGGTGGCGGCTTTGGTATTTTTTTTTTTCTTTTTCGACTTTTTTCTACTTTGAATCATTTCATGACCGATAAACTTAATTATCGAACCTTTTCGGCCGTGTAAAACGGGCGCGTTTTTTTTGTTTCGTTTTTTTGTCTATATTTTTTTATCACGAAAAACCGTAGTTGGGATTGGTTTTGTGGACTATTTTATCGTCGCTTTAAAAACCTGAACTAACAACGCGTTCTTGTCGAAATTGTTTGCTTTGTTTGTGTAAACACTTTTGGCGGGAACATTATTTGCGTAGAAATACGGTTTATTGTTCGTTAAAATTTTGTAGACTGCTATTTAATATGGCGCTGTATATAAATATATGAATAATGGATGTCGACGTTTTGTGCGTGCACTATATATATACACACACACACTTTGTTCCATATAGTTTTTTCGAAGATATCTTAGTTTGACGTGTTTTTAAAATGGCCGAAAAGATAAGATGAAAGTATTTGTGTGTTGGTATGTGCACGTGCGCACAAATACAAGTGTCTGGTTGGGATGCCCTTGAAAGAGCCATAATATAGATATTTTTACGCTATACTATGTATGTGAGGGTTTATCTTCGCGTTATATAAAGATTTCAAATATTTTTATATACATTTGGAAATTGTTGTGCATCATTTTGTTCTTTTATTTGTATTTGTTTGTTTATTTTATAGTAGTAATTCCAGTTTTAATAAGTACATGGCTATATTTAAAAACTGGTTACCAATTTTGAAAATAATTGCTTTGACAGATAATTTAGGAACTTTCCTTTTGAATTATTTCTCATAAAAATGTTTAACTTGAAAACTATCGACAATATCTTGTTCCAACAGACTGACGAGGACCCGCGGCTTCGAAAATCAAGGGAAAAACTTTCGAATTTCCGATAACTATTTTCTATATGCGCCACTGGCAAAATGAAAATTTCACTTTACCCGGAAAAATTGATAAAAAACATTGTGGTCGATAACAACATTTTTGTGAAATCGAGTTAAATTTTCAAATTATTTGACCTTTTCGAATTCACGCGCGTTATGTAATAAAAATAATCAACTTTAATAAAATGAATTTTTTATTTCAATTATAGTATATATAGCTACGTACTTCAGCAGTATTATTACCTGGCGTATTACAAATTGAGCACAAATTGTAATACACTGAAAAAAATAATCTTACAAACTGTACCAAACTAGATAATAAAAGTTGGAAAATGGGCAAAAATGTAAATAATATGATAAATTATGGTAGAAAATTCTAAAAATATGTCAAATATTACGAAACAAATGATAAAAACAATGATACAGTCTAACGTTTATTTACATTCTTGTTCATTTTTCCTCCTCTTATCATCTAGTTTGGTAAAATTTGTAATATTACTTTTTTCAGTGTACAATTGTGATACTTATTTCGTTTTCAGTTTCAAATTTGAACTGTGAATTGAATTATATAAACATAACACATATATTTCTAGGTGCATGATTTTTTGAGTACAAAACAATACGTAACTGGCGTAATGAATACACTGTTCAAAAGAGTAGCATTTTTTATGTCAAGCGTTCCAAACACGGTTTATACAAAAACATGGTAAAAGACCAGTACTAAATGTATTTCAATTCGAACAAAAATTGATTAAAATAAAACACGAATCGTAATATCTGTGAATATATATCTATATCTATCTATATATATAGATATCATATACTATGGATATCACATAATATATTACCCATAGCATAACGATATTGACTTTTATAATTGAATGTAACATAATAACGCAGGGATGAAATTCTACTCGCTGCAATGTCAGTGTAACGTTAGAATAATTAATATTGGATGTAACAAACGAACAAATAAATAATCTACAATAAATTGAATACGGTATCAAACACAATGCCACGGACGAATGTTACTTTGTACTAACGGCGATGAATAAAAACATCCTCGTGGTTCAGTACGCGTATCTAAATGAGTATCGAGTACGTGAATAACATATGATTTATTCACAAAGTATTCAAGATTAACATACAAATATCTAAATATACATAATATTGATACGTTCATTGAAACAATTTCATGTTCGAGTGCTACGTTATCGGGGAACATTTAAAATGAATATGCGATTAATTCTTTATCGCGAAATAAAAATGCAACATTGGCGTAACGTTCGTAAGCGCGTATACAAAAGTCATACGACAGTATCGCGCGAACTATGAAAAATGGCACCCTCGTCCAAATTAATATATTTAAAAAATGAACTTACCCTTTGCTGCTTGATTACATCGTTTTGACTCGCGAGTTTACAAATTGGGCAGCGGATTAAAAAGGTCACGAATGATTGTGCTCGAAAAGTAAACAAAGTAAAATCACCTAATCGTCATAATATTATTTATTTGGAGCGATATATATTTACGTATTTGGCGTCCTTTTTTTATTTAGTACCCGACATTCAATTTGGAGCCAAAAATTGGATTATGTTAAGTGTTTTTATTAAGGCTTTATCAAGGAAACAATCATCTTATGATCGAATGCATTTAACATTAATTCGTATTAGAAATCGTTTAATGCAATTTTCTCTTACGTTTTATTCTCTCACGCGAACCTAATTGTATATTCGAATAAGCGCGGCGATTATGTTCAAAATATATTCAGTAAAATATCATATATATATATATATATATATATATATAATAAATTATTGCATAATTAAATAAATATAATAAATAAAATAGTACAAGATCTTGCTTAAGCAATTTTATAATGGAAGTCTAATGAAGATACTACTTAGTATGACTGTTTTATAAGTTTAGTTCATTATCAGTACACTTGGCAACCTTACTTAAGAAACAATGAAAATGTAACTTTAAAGTCTGCATGCTTACAACAACCAAAATGGCGATGATTTTCAATGCAGGTTTTATTAAATTAGCGCCCCATTTCGAAAATAACAGCATTTTTTAAACTCATTTGGATTGATTTTTTAATTTGATTCATCTTTTATTCAATATCCAAAGGGTATGGAGTATTATACAAAAATTTCATTTGAAAGTAGCTCTACAGGGAAAAGATCTTGTTCGGATACTTTAATGAAGTTATTTATTATAATAAATATCTATATTTTTTGTAATTATTATTATAAATTGTAATAAACGTTAATTATATATGATGAATAACATTAAAGCAAATTAATAACATATATATATAAATAATGTATTATCCGTATTTTATGAAAGTTCGTGAATAATATATGGTCAATTAGATGGATATAAATGTATATATATATATACATTCCGATTTTACACTTTCGTAAGTATATAAAGAAAAGTATTTCAGTGTTGACAAATATTACAATGACAAATATTGCAATTAAAAGTATCAAAAAACTATGGTTATAATAACATACGAACATTTAATTGAAAGCAACTTTTTTCATTTCGCTTTATTGGCAAGTAACTGAAATCCATAATAGATTTTCATTCGTTCCAGTTCGATTTGGTCTAGAACTAGGATCACTGTTTCAGACTTCCATTGCTGATATTCAATAAAATAAATTTCTAATTAGTGCGTCCGATAAAGGCATAAACCTGCACAATATCCAGTATCGATTGCTTTGAAACTCCCTATCGAAATTCCCCCAATCAATATTCGGTTTTCATCAAAATTTCCATACTATTTTCGCTAATTAAAATCGATGATACATTTTCTATACTTGCAAACGAACTACCTGAGGGATAACATGGACATGAGTCTGTACTATATCCAATTACTTAAAATTAAATCTTGCTATGACCCTGTGTGGATATCCGATCCAACTATTAAGAAATTACCGTGACGGAAAATTCAACGTCAATTGTAGAAAATGTCTATATATTCACCCGAACAATGACAGAAGATTTAGTACATTAGTTGGGCCAGTAAAAACGCAATATAAACATTAATTCAACATTGATTCAACGTTGATTCAATGTAACATGTTACACTGTGGACGAAAGACCAATATACAAAGAATATTATTCCTATTTTTCATTTGTAGTCGTGAAAACGTAAAATTCACTTTGTGTGAACGTTGTTTCAACGTCTTTCTAACCGTTGGCATTTTATTTTGCATAATAATTGATTTATAAAACTAAAATACTATCATTTTTTAATAAAACATAATAAAAATACCATTTGCACGATATATAAACATAGTTTTAACGTGTTTTCAACGTTATTAACGTGCAAAAGTTAATTTGTATTTTTATACGAAAAATAAAAATACGTAAAATATATGCTGAATAAACATTGAACACATTTTCCGTCTTATATTATATATATATAGTCTTGAATAAGGGGTGCGCACTAAGTCATTAAATATAAAAAAATTGCATATAATTTAGACGAAAATGCAGGAAAAAAAAAACAAAAAAACTTATAAATACAAATAACAGCGGATTTGATGACAGGAACACTCTAGTTTGTATGTAATTTAATTTGTATATATTTCTAACCATTCATTCATGTTTATCCGTTTGATAATCTCATGACAAATTTACCTGCAATTTCTCTATTGCAGAGAAATAACGCCGAACAAAATGATTATGACTTTGCTTGCAGCGATAATTTACAATTACTAAATAATGTACCAGGTCATCATTGAAGTCGCCACTTCACCCCAGCCTATGTTTCATAATCTAGTAGCAAGTTATTTTCCCCTGCTAACCCATTATTATCGTTCATTACTCTCTCCGAATAACTTTTTCATATAATTCTATATCCACTTCCAAAGTTATAAAAACCATATAATAAACGTCTTCTTTCGATTCCACCTTGTTCTTTACTTTAACTTATTATAAGCGACCATATCCTGCTGATCAAGTTTCTGATTACTAAGAAGAAGTCTTAATATGAATAGCGATTGATTTTCTGTTAAATAAAAAAATGTTAGAAAATTTAACGTTTGTTTTCAACAAATTACAATGTAAATAGTAAAAAAAGGGATGCTTTTAATTTCTACCTTTAAGCGTGATAAAAACAGTCTCACTATGCAATTTTGTAATTAAATAATTCATAATAAAATAGTGTACAATATTACAATTTATATTATACATATATATACACGTAGAAAAATGGTGTATTAAAACATGACTATAAATTATGGGATTACACGGATATGGGAACAATTATTTTGACAATTATTATACATCTTCTATACAATACAATATCTTATAAACAAATTAGCTATATTTTATAAGAAAATTTTCTATAAAGTATAGTAATTTCTGTAATATAAATTACGATATCCTTAGGATGCTTTAAATATGGTATTTTATAATATACATATATATATATATATATATATAATTGTCTATTACACGCTACAGTAGTTACTATACTGCAAATATTCACCCAGTGAATAAATCGAATGCCAAGTCATTCAATCTCATAAATAAACATCGGAAACTGACCCTTCGTTTTATTCATAACCGTAATAATTATTTTATTATCCTTGTATTAGTAATGAAGTTTGAAATGTTTATGAAAAGGGAACGGTTCTGTATAAGAAATTGAAAATCATAACGAGACAGAGGAATCGTCTTCCAGAGAATGTCTGTCATTTGACAAGATGGACTATGGTTCCCGAGCACTAATATTTCGTCCTTCGCTCCTTTCTTACCATTTCCTTCCAACGTAACAAATTACCAACCCATTCATCGCCCGCATCAGAAATAATCAAATCTTTATCGGAGCGGCATTTTTATTTTAACTTTTATGTTAACCCCGTTAACCTCGGTCAAATTTCAGTTCCTTTTATTACCTACAAAAGAAGGACATTGTTATCGTCCGTAAAATCATAATGATCAAAAAATCGTCCAACCATAGGTCACCCGTCCGAATATTTAACATTCGAATTTCCGTTGCGACAGGTCGGCCGTATTTATTCCACGCGTTTCAGGCGATAAGGATCATCTCTGAGGATTTGCCCCTGAAAATGTTTCTCGCAAAGTTCAACGGACAACTTTGCGCGAAAAAATCGTCCCAAAAGTTGCCGTTCCAAATGCAATCCGATATGCTTTCGTCAAAATCCTTCTTTATAAGTCCGCTTTCCTTCCGTTCATCCTCGCAGTTTTTCTTTCCAGGATACCACGATCCAAGATTTTTTGCTCGCCCTCTCGTTATTGATCGTCAAAGTCGCGGTTTATTTATAGTTAATGTCAACCATTTCCGCGCCAGTATGGTTCTCCTTGCCCGGGTTATTGGCCGTTCCCCGTTGCGCCTACTCATTGCCACCGTTATATCGACTGCCACGTTGCGACCATGCGATTCAGACACGCGTTTTATAGGATGACGCGTAACGCGTTCCGCGTGCGAATTGTTGCTTTGAAAAAAGGCTCTTAAATTGGGAACAACACGCGAGTTCGCGCGAAATCACCGCGCGGAATTCAGTCGCAATTATGATTCAAATAAGGTTGCGTTATTATAATAATAATAATAATAATGAATGGAAATATATATATATATTGATGGATCATAATGCTCGCTGAATGGATTCGCCCTGTCCGGTACATTGAGTCCTTCTCTTATAGTTGGCTTTCAATGCTGGTAACATTTGATCATTTAAATATATATATATAGAAATATAATCGGAGGAAAATTAAACTTTTTTTCATCGATATAAAACTAAATTATTTCTTCTATGTAATAGATAATCTGACAATTAATACTTTGGTGTTTGCGCTATTGAAATGAATATGAGAAGAGGGGACTTCACCCTCTCACCATCCTCGTTAAAAACATACATAAGCGCGCGTACAAACGGGGAGATAAGCATTAAAACATATAATAACGTTGAATAAATGAAATACAATGTGGCAATAAGTACAACGTTAGGCATTAAAATAAATTTTTTATTAGAACCGATGGTAATAATAACAAAATATACAACAAACAATTTTGCATAATTTCCGAATTTTCAACGAGCCCTTGTTTCATTGTTGCTTCATTGCACGCAAAAAAAGTTATATTAAACATTAATATGATTCTGGTACTCCAAGAATATCGCAACAAATATTGTTAATATTACGAAATCATTAAAGCAACTTTTTTAATACAACATTTATTATTACAAGATTTATAAAAATTCTAAGCAAAAGAATTTGCATTCAAATAAATAATATACACAGAAAGAAACAATGTATTAAAAATTACTAGCAAAATATTAAATATGTGAGAGTAATATTCTATTTTTAAATTATACTTAAAAATTAGTAAATATTGCACATATTTCAGTCAAAATTGCTGAAGTTTTATGTATTATTTCAAAATACAGTACTTCTATCACACAATTGATACTTTATGAGTAATTTTTAATACTTTTTTCCTTTTTGTGTACATATCATACATATATGTTTTATAAACTTTGCTATTGTTAATTGATGTCCTTAAAATGCTAGGTAAGTGTGGTAAATTACAATATTTTTTTTCTCATGTATACTATTAAATACTATCTTTTTTTTACCAAACAACATCGCTAATGCATATTAGCAGCGAACTCTGTCCAAGTCCATTTACTAATGAAAACTTTATGCGTGTGGGGTATTAAAATCCTTCGTAAAATATACTTGCGATATGATGATATGGCGCAACGTGTAGTTAATCAATCAAATGTTGAATAACGAATAAGCGTCGTTAGTTATTGAAGCAAGGTATGTCCGCAAGGGTTAGTGCCATTTTTATCTAAATAATATAATATTTATGATTAGCTGTTACAAAATCAGACAACCGTAATATTTACATAGATTTGTAATTTGCGTGATGGTATACTATTACTTTAGTAATTACATGAGCGCGCGCGCGCATGTTTTATATATATATATATATTAATATAAATACACATTTTTTTAATATCCTTTCAATTTTAAACTTTGACGGGTTATATTGGAACTCGGATTTTTTTTCATTCCAGATTAAGAGTCTGGTAAAAACAGAAGCATTTAATCCCATTTGGTTCAATTCGTATTACAGTGTCGTTGAAAATCAAAATTTGCCGGCAACGTATTTTCGATCCAAATGAAAAAGACGCGTACTCTTTTCCGCGAAAAAAATGTGATTTTGTTCGTGAAAGCTATTCAACTAGTGTTCTATCAGATTCGTTTGTAAATACCCCGCCCCTTTGTTCTTGCCGGAGTTGTGGGAGAATAAAAATTGGATCCTTGTGATAATAGAACAATCCTTCATTGCTTAAATCACCTGCACAGCTTTTAGACCTCTCTAGAAGGTCTCGTGAGTTCTCGCACACATTTCTGCAATACTAGACAATAGAGGCTTTATCTGTGGAAGAGAAAATTGAAATGGTTCTCATTTATGGCGCGAGTTGTAGGAAACTCGATGATGCAGTCAATTTTTACGCTCGATGCTTTTGTGCGCGGTTTCGTACTTTTTCTTGCCGTTCAGTATGGACTGTAAAACATGGAAAAAAATAGAAGCATTGAAAAAAGACGCGAGAAACGGAACGACGTCGGGGACAGGAACCGAATGAACGACTCAATGCTGGCCCCGCGCTGGCGCGCTTTACTGCGCCTGACCATGGCAACGAAATTACATTATTACGTGTATAAGTCGATAATAGTTTTTTTTCGAAATTTCTGATCGATATTATCCCCGGCTCAACGAGATTCAGTGTAATCTACAGAAATTTACATATAAATCGACTGCAACGCCACCTTCCGAAATTTAAATGCAAATTGAAGAATACATGGATATCAATGCGTTAATTTCGTCCGTATTTGATTCTTATTCAAATGACCT
Source organism: Psilanteris sp. ZL-2020 (assembly GCA_022817085.1). Lineage (NCBI taxonomy): Eukaryota > Metazoa > Arthropoda > Insecta > Hymenoptera > Scelionidae > Psilanteris > Psilanteris sp. ZL-2020. The sequence continues at coordinate 7,298 of JABFQC010001455.1, read as the reverse complement.
CACGTAATTTGGCAAATTATGCAATTTTAACGATTTGCGATTGCAATAAAAAATACGAATTGTTTAATATGAACTTTCAGATAATATTAATATATATATATATTGTTGAATACAATACGTATATTATGTTCAGCATTGAAATTAATAAACATGAACTGTAATATAAAATTGTATTCTCACGAAAACTAGAGACCTTTTACGTGCGCGTTTCTCAGGTTTTATACGGGTATATTATATTCTCCTAAACTATATAACCGTATTTTAATCAGCGAGAAACTCAGTCCCTCATAAACTGCCTATTCTACGGGGAAAAGTAACTTTCCATGTACTTGAGTTAAAATTACTTATACTGCCTTCTATAAACATAATGTTATTTCTTTGAAAATTATAGTTCAAATCTTGTATGCGCTACATTTTCTATGTTCACGTGAACACGTTCGCTCTCAAAAATATAGGTTTTAAACGCAAGATTTTGATGTATCGGCACACCGTAAAAAAGATAATATATATATATATATATATATATATATATATATATATATATATACGCAAGATAAATAAAGTTACATATGACAAGAAGGTAATTGTTGTTTTCCTTATTTTATGTCTTTAAACATTTTTTTATCTGTTATACTTTTTTACAATCGGTTTTAAATGTTGAGAAAAAATCGTTATAGTTTATCTATGGTGAATCGTAATGGTACACGGAGATAGCGTTTTATCAATAATTACCATATTTACTACTACTCGTAAGATCGAGTTTTTGAAAATAAAGATTTTACTATATTTAATTTCAGTATTGCAGATCTTACGAAAAATTACTATATTATGTAGTAATTTATACAGTAATAAATAAGAGTATTATTTTCATTTTTAAAAACCTCAACTTACGTGGAGTAGTAAATATAGTATTTTTTGATAAAACGTTTTCTCCGTGTATTTTATAGGTTATGTAACGGATACGGCGAGAACCTATCATTTTTAAGAGTCGATAGTAGCGCCATCGCAACGCAATTACAATTATCTTATTTAAACTTAACCTTGAAAATGATTTTGAATCATTAAGAAAATAAGATAAAATTGTCATTAACTTGGATGTTTTTAAGACACAAATGTTACCGTTGTTATCATCATCAATATCAAGCTCGTGATTTCTTATGTTGAAACATCTGGTACTTGAATTAAAACGCTGATGTTTTAGTATTAGAACGTTGCTTTCTTTTTATAATTGGATATGTGGTGCGCTAAGATAAGCAATTGCGCCGTAAAATTTAATATGTAAGCAATATATTAGAGACAATATTTATTACGTGCTGTGGACAGATTATTTGATGATGTTGTTAGACGTTTCTATCACTTTAAGCGATGGTTCAAATACGATTCCCATGTTCGTACTAACGAGGTCAGAAAACCACAGGTGTTACATTATAGGTATAATTATATATGATATTTTTTACGATAGAAATAAATAAATAATATAATTATTAGTATTTCATTTATATACTTTTGACATATTAATACAGAAAAATTAAGACGGCAATACTTATATTGGAAAGATCAGTTAAAATCCAAGGAGATTTAAATTCGAATCCATTTTAAAATTCTACTCTTGTATGCTGAACCGCACACGTGTTATAGTGTTATAGTGTTAATTGCCATACTTCAAGCACTCTAAGGATATCTCAATTAATGTTACGGAAATTACTATACCTTTTTAGTATACTTTCATATACGATATAATTAAGTTTCTAAGAAAGATATAGTAAATTTTGTTATATGATATTGTATTGTGCAAAAATTTTATAACAAAGTTTATAACATATTATAGTAACAAATACTATATAGTATAAAAGTAGTATAGTAATTTTCCATTGTTTTTGGCATCCTTGGAATGCCAAACTTATATTAATGTTTAAAATACCTTTTTTTCTACATATCTTTTTAATTTTTTATGTTTATAGTTTTAGTAATAATTTTTTATATATTTCAAACCATACTTATTTTCAGACTATTCGCAACCTTAATTTGTCTTTAAATTGATCGTCATTATCAAAATTATTAAGAGTGCATGGCAACTAAAATACCGCGATTGTACTTAATTTCAACGTCATTTGAACCTCGAGTTTAATAATAATTGATTGAGTAATAAGAGCTTCAATAAACTTACAAGATATATATTTACGTATATATATATATAAAATACCATAAATATACCTTTTTTAAACGTCATTTCAACCTCGAGGTTTTTTCTACGGCAATTGCGATCTGAGCATACACAACTGCGTTTATTATATCAGCATAAATGAGATGTTCAAAATCAGCAGTCCCCTTTGTCGATAAGTTCACGTGAGACTAATTCAACGATTTGAAATTGATCTCGCGGCGGAATACGCTCCTATTATAGGAAATCGCTTCGAAAATCGATCGCAAAATATCAATTCATTAAGCCGCAAAGGCGCAACGAAAACGCAACCTCTTCTACGCTTCGTTCAAAATAAAACTGCACAATTCGTTTTGCATTATGTTTCCGGTATATTGCCGTCTCCGTTTTTCGAAATTATTCCACGGTTATCCAGCGCTCGCTATTGTACTTAGTGTCACGACCTCTTTTCCGCTCGTCGAATCAATTCGAATTGAAATTTAACTAACAAATAGACGCGACGATCTAATTCGAGCGCTCTTTAATAATTCTCAATTCCATGCCGTTGTTATTTCGAAAATCCCGCGCGACGCCGCGCCGCGTACTTATTGCTCGCCGCGCGCTTTTCCTCGTAGCCCAATTTTATGCTCAACGACCGTTCTATTGCCGAACCGTATTCCGTTCGCGGCAAATCGACCTTTGCGCGCGCAAAACATCGCCACGCGACATAACCGCGATTAGACTGTTACGCTTGCACATTTTTGGGACCATACATAAATCACACGGAAATTAATTTGTCATTTGCATTTTAAAGCGTCATAGAGTATGGTAATCGCAGTGTATAATTTACCATAATTAATTGCGTTTTCCTTTCTTCTATAGTTAAATTCTGTTTTGAGTTGAGCATTGCCAACCCGCGGCGTGCAACTTTTTACTTCAACCCTTTATTTTTAATTGCCAATTTAAACTTCACAATATTATAAATGTAGTTTTGTTTTGAAACTTTAAATTGCTGTAATTTAGTTGAAGTTTTATTTTCGGAAACTTGTATGCGGGTCGATTGAAAAAAAAAAATAAATAAATAAAAAACAAACAAACTTTCATAACATTTAACTTGTTTTAATTTTGCGTTTCCATTATTAATCAGAAAATTTTTGAGTCACTCGGGGTCGTTCGATCATCGCATATTTCATTCCTCCCTCGGATATTGCATTTCAAAAATATATTCTTCCCCAACATTAATTTCAAAATGCTCGTTACGCCGCAATATTTTTCTGCCCAAAAGGTATCCGTTGCAATTGGATTACGCTTGTGGCGTTCGGATCAAGATTAAAATAAGTTTGTACTGCGAATTCGAGTGGAAGATTTAATGACCGTGCCAATAAATTCTATTCCATTGTTGCAATAAGTCGCGCTGTTGTTATTGATTTCGGGATTCTAAATATTACCATGGTTCTCGGGGATCAAATATAGTTTTTTTTGTGTGAAGAAAATGACTGTAATGATAACACAAATTATTGACAGCTTCTTTTATTCAGGACACATAGCATTTTTAAATATTTTGTAAATATTTTTATGAAATGCGCTAGGCATTTTAATGAAAAAATTATATCGGAGATATACTACTTAAATATTTATACGATATTGATTAGGTTTTTCAAGGATACATTTTGACAGAAAGAATTCCAACAAAATTGTTCAAATATTATGACCCGTTAAAGCGATTACTTTTACAGAGGAATTCAGAATTTACGACGGAACAGGAGACATTTTAGCAAAATACTTAGAAATGTGAAATAATCAACCAAAACACCCAATGTTTACATGTACAAGGTCAAAACAACCGTGACTGTACGCTACATCATATTATTATTAATTCTATACGGTTTTCTTTTTGCATACACCACACAGTTCTGAGTCATATATTTTGTCGAATTCTGACCACTTAAAATTGTAGGATTCCTGTTTTTCAAGTAACAATACTTGATTAAATACAATGCTTGTGAACTGAATATCCTTTATTGTTTACGTTACTTTCTGTGCAATTAATTGTCTTTTGTGTACTATGTATTGTTAATTTTTGGGTAAGTATTGATTGGAAATGTTGTATAATTTGTGCGTTAACATTAAGAGACGTTTTAGTTATCGTGCTTTGTTACTATAGATAAATTAACATTGAATTTCGATCAATCAATTTTCATTCTTTCTAATCATATTTAATCACCCGTCATTAACTTAACTTTTTATTACATTTTTATAAAATTACTATAGGATTCTTAAATAAGCAAACGGTATATACTTATATCATTTCATTGTTTATTCTAATATAATGCGCGGGGTTTTTTTGGGTACGCAGAAATAAATCGTAAAAAGACGATCAAACTCGGATCGGATTGAGTGTTAGTGTACATCCAATCATCGTAGCGTGCACGCGCTAACAATCTGCTCCCGCGAATTATAATTGTAACATTTCTATCCAGTTTATTTTTTTAATTCAATTTTGATTTACGATAAAATATTTATTTTCTTGCATCAATTTATTCCATTAAACAAACATTTTATTGTTGAGCAAAAATATATTAATTATATAAACAATTCTAAACAGGCTTCTACGTATGGAAAGAAAATATAAAGCGCCATTCGATCTACGCGCGCGACTTTGCTAATAAATATTTATCGATGCAAGGGCATTGTCCGTGACTATAGATGGTGCTATTTCAATGCGTTATTAAAAAAGGAGTTCATTTTAAGGGCGTTCTACAAGTCTAACAGGACGGGATTAGAGTATATTGTTATTGTTTAATATTATTATATGAATTATATTATATTATATTCATTAGTTGAGAGAATGTATTGTAATTAAAAAGAAGTATTTTTATTTTATATTTTGGACGCTACGACGGAAGTGCGATTTTTATCACCTCGAAAACGACTTCTTCGCTGTGGGTTTAAACATTGTTAAAACAGATCTTTTCACGTTGAAGTAAACCCAGGCGAAAAAACCAACGTATGAAATCATGTATGAAATCACGTATGAAATTACGTGTGAAATTACGTGTGAAATTACGTATGAAATTACGTAGGGAAATATGTAGGAAATAACGTACGAATTTGGCGTAGGAAAAGACGTGCGAAATGACGTATAAAATTACGTAGGAAAATTTAGTACGGTTTGGTATAAAAAATGGCATAGAAAATTGTGTTTAATTAACCATGTACTTCAAAAGAATAACTATAAACGAATAATATTATAAAATATTATATAATATTTTTAGAAAATAGTTTAATTTTAATAATAATATTTTTATAATAAATATATATTACTTAATAGCTTTTATTTATTATGCAAATATCCAATGTATGTATTATACTAATATATAAGATACTTAAAAAATACCAATTTATTTGTTTAAAAATTCATTTTTTTTAATAATAATAATATTAATTTTTTTATAAATTAGATCCGGTAAAAAAGTTCGAGATTCGATCTCGAAAACTTCCAATTTCAACGTGCAAGTTGAGACACGTATAACCATGTGGCCGCGCGCTTACATTTATGATTTTATTAATATTATAGATATCGTACATACAATGTATAATAGCCTTTATTTATAGGTTATACGCATATTTTGTTCACATAAATGATGGTGCCATGTTTGGTGATTTCCATAGTACCATATGAATCATAAATGATGGATACCTAATGCGGTCGCAGATTCTACCAATCATTAGAGAATCAGCATCAATCAAATTGACTTGTTATGTTATAATAATGGACATATCTTTATATCTAAGGTACGCGCGCTGGCCATGTAGTTATGTACACGTTGAAATAATAATATTATTAATTTTATTTTTTTATTTATTTTTTTTTATAATTTTATAATTCAATTTGAACAGATATACGGAGAAAAATAATATATTAAAAATGACTATACATTATAGTATTTCAGGAATTTAGAACCAAATATTTCTCCACGTCAAAAAAAGGTTGCATAAATTTTCCTATTCTGTATCATAAAGCAGGGATAATTGTGTTCATTTTGAAGTTATTATAAGACAGTATAGTAAAAGTCTGCGCATAAATGTCCTCGCGTATCTCTATTTGATTGCGCTCTAGTTTACTGCGCATATAATTACTATACCGCGTTACAATAATTTCATAATTCATGCAACTAATATTCCTAAATTGTGATATAGAATAGTAAAAATTGTGAATTTTTTTACGTGTAAAATTATTATACATTTTTTATGCAATACAATATATTGTACACAAATTAGCTATATTTTATAAGACAAATTTCTAAAGTATAGTAATTTCCATAATACTAATGATATCCTTATAAAGCTATAAGTATGGTATTTTATAATGTAACTTTTTTCTACATGTATGAGTATACATACGTAGAATTTTTCCTATGTAATTTCATACGTTATGTCACGCAATTTCATACGGATTTCATATGTGATTTTATACATTTTTTCGCTTGGGTATTCCTCTAGTATGAGAAATTGTCCTAAAGTATTTGTACAATTTAAGTCTAAATTATGACAAATATGTCGGAATATTATCATTCTCCAAAAATCGCTTGTAGGACTATCTTAAAAGCTTAAAAGTCTCGTGACCCGAAAATAGTAATTTATTGTATTATTCGATGTACGTTATATTTTTATAACCGTAAACTCTTAGTGCAAAGTTACACTCAGAGAAAAAATAGTATATTCGGTAAATTTAACTGAGTTTTCAGTATTGTGTAGCCATGCATGACTGAAAATAATTAGTTGGTCCAACTGAAAAGATTAGATATTTTTATAAAATATGGAAGCTAATTATGATACTTGAATTAACAAACTCAGTCAGTTTTACTGAATATTTCAATTGTTTCAATTAAAAATGTCGGTTTTGGCTGCTAAACAAAACTGAATATCACAGTTAATTGAATTGAATTTCACGGTTATTGTACTGGTTTAACTAAACTTTTCAGTAGATCTTACTAAGTAATTTTTTCTTAATAAACACAACTTGATTGTGTTTACTTCTAGAGTTTATTTTGCTCGTGCAGGTGTTGGTTGTGAAAAATACGATTATAGAAGTATATGTCAATTTAGTGTAAACAACGTTATTTATTTTGTATATACAAACTCAATGGTTTTATAG
>JABFQC010001454.1:0-19339 GCA_022817085.1 Psilanteris sp. ZL-2020 | reverse complement strand
GGTAAAAGACGACAGGGACGGATTTTACTTCGTTAATCGAAGTCGTTTGGTAAATGATTCGATTTTTGCATTTTTGGCACGCAACATATATATTTTGTCGTATAAATTATTCACGTTAATATACTGTTAAAGAACGAAATCAAATAAAAAATCTATAATTCGAAACTATACCAACTACCGTGAAGAAGATATGCATATAATAATAAACAAATAATCAACTTCGGAATATGTTTATTATGTCACGATATAACTTAACACCGTATTAATCAAAGAATTTTTGACGAATGATAGTCCTGAGTATGTTTTGAAGTACGGTTTATTAGAATACGCGTAATAATGAAATAGTTGTAATAACGTTGCTATATATATACCTATATATATGCGTGTGTTTGATCCGAAGACGAATTGCAACAATAAGACTTGTTTTTACGAGCCTACCGCGGTTTCCAATTCTTGATCAGAACAACATTTCAAAACAAATTGCAACCTGATTTTGAACAAAATACCGCACAGTAGGGACGTACATAAATTCACCCTTGGCAAAGTGTTTGGTTGCGAGGGAGACGAAGAGTCCGAGGATTTATTTTCGAAACTGGCAACGTCGTACTTATAACGGCAACGTGTCGAGTGCTTCGGATCGTCCAAGTTGGGAGTTTTCGGGCTAAACTTTTGGGAGGTCGTCCGGACTAGGTAGACGGTTAAAAATCAGGTTTTCGTGGTGCCGCTTAAGAGCGCTGGCGGGCCCCACGTTAGACGGGGCAAGGGGGACGCGCGACGAGCCGAGATAGCGGCGGACAAAGACGAACGACGGGCAGCGGCTAAATGGCAGACAGAGACGGAGATAGATGAGCGGCAGGCAGGCAACCGAGTCTTCAGCCCTTCGATTCTATGCTCCTCGACCGAACCTCCGACGTCGTTGGGTACACTCCCGGTCCGAGCGTACAGTCGGCACCAAAAGTGCCTTTCGGGATCGCGAAGGGGGAAGGCCTGAGCTAGACGTATACGTCGATAGTTGGACAGACGTTTGCAAAATCGCATACTTTTCTCATCCCTGATCAAGACAAAGCGTAGCCGATGAAACATAATTGCGTTCAACTTATTATTCGTCAGTTACAGTCAATCACTAGCTTCTGCGAAATTACGTAACGCCGTCCGATATTTCGCTTAGCGAAAAAACAATTTAGAATAGCTTCTTTATCTTAGATGATTTTCTCTGGGACACTATCAGGGATATGATTATTTCTATTGTTCAACTAACGTACTTTGACGGAAGCGTCCTTTTCAATCCACGAAAAATGCGTTCGAGCGAAAAGCACTTAAACCATATAATAGATCCAAATTTTAGGCGCAATCATTCATGGTAAATGAGAAATAGAAAAACGTCGAATGCAATTCAGAAACTGTAACATACCCGTTCAAGTGGAACATTATTAAAATGTATTTTTACGTAACAAGGACACAAAAGTATTATATCGTTATTGTTGTTATTTTATTCTATTTTATTATGTTAATTATTTTGCAAAGTAACCAAATTATGGTCAATGATCTACAAAAAGTACAAATTTTTAATAAATATCGCTTATTAAATATATATCAATTTATTATTAACGTTACAAATTACACTCACAACTAGTTCTGGAAGAAATTAATAAATATTAATAATTCGTACGAAATATTATTATTTACTATGCTTGGCTATTAGAAGCGTATTTAAGTTTCGAAATAAAAGTCAATATTTTGAAAAAAAAAAGTATTTGAAACAGTTTGAAAACTGCATAAATTAAATTTGTAAAATATAATTTTATTTCTATAATAGTATAATTAATTATTAAATTGGATATAAAATATTTAAAGAAATAGTTAACGTGGCAACAAATGTATTGCATTGAAATTTTTATTTAAAATACGATATTGTAAATCTCATTTAGTAAAGTATTGTATGTCTTCTCTTCTTCCAGCAGAGATGAATAAAATAAGAAAGTTTTTATTTTTTGATGAAAATAAATATTATTTACAACAAATATACAAGATATGTTTTAAATATTATTTTGATTTGTTAATATAATCATTTTTAGATTAAGCAGCCAATTGCGTTGTATCTAGGATTAATTTTAAATTCATTATACATTATTTGAAGAAATAATTTACTTCTATATTTATTTTTATTTATTTTCGCTTTTGCGATATTCGATTTTAAAGAATACCTTTTCTTCTATGTTATACTATGTTATAATTTGGGTTTAATTAATTAATATTTTGAATATTTATTATTATATCATGTTACAATTATCATTTTGTTGAATTATTATTAAAGCATTAACTTGAACAATTATTATTGTTATCATAGAAGATAGAAATTTTATGAAAAATATGGAAAAAGGAAGTAGGAAAAATATACACAGAAACACAAATTATATTTCCGTTGTTTTTAGAATGTTTTTAGAACATTTATAGTTGAATAATTGACATTTATAATAATCATCACAAAACATCTATTAATTTAATACGATTTAATAACTAAAACTATGTAGTTTTAGGACACGAGAAGAATATTAATTTGTAGTTGAAAATTAAATATAGCAAGTCATTTATAAGTCATATACAGATTCAATCGAAATAAACAAGTGTAAATGTATGTATCAATTCGCCTGTTTTGACCATTTCTTCGAATACACGATACTCTGTTACAACGAACAATTTATAATATGAAACTAGCCACTAATTGATAGAATGGACTTCTTGCATCTGAATTACGTAAACTTGTTGAGCGAAATATGACGAAAATGAAAACGAATTCTGAGTGCAAACTTTTTATTTCTGCGTCATTTTGAGAAGAATGATGGAAATAGTGAAGAAAGTTGTCCCAACTTGACAAAACAATCGAATTTATACATTTTACAAAACTTGTTACGAAAGTAGAAAGTTGCGGATTGAATTGCGATTCAAATTCGCAGGAATCACACGTTGACTCAATTACAGTATCGCTAACTTATCTTAACAAATGAAAAAACTGCTCCATAGTCGTTTTCAACTGCTGGACATTAGTTATTTTATATTATTTGAAAATATATTTTGAAGAAAGTTGAAAATAATAAAAGTACGCGATTATATTCTAATGTCATGGGATATAACAAATAAGTCTGGGACGAAAATCATTTTGACAATTCAAATAACGGAATAAAATCATTTATATAATTAAAAAGACTACTCGTGTTAATAATTAGTGAATATATTCAGATAAAAACCTAATGAAACTCTATTTAATCCATTTGAAGTAAGCCATGTAACAGTTATGAGGATACGATAATCAAATTAATACTGTTTGGAGGATGAAGTTAGTAAAGAAAATTAGTACCAATTGAAATTTGTCTAAGAATAACTTCGATAATTATACTATCGAAAAGAGTGTACCAAAGTAATTGTTCGACTAAAATAGAATTAATACATTTACAATACGACGCGTCTAAAATATTAAAATGCATGTCAAGTTTAGAATAGTGCAGTTTGGATGGTAAAGAATAGTTATCCATGGTAATTGCGCGACTTAATGAATTTATTCATCATTAAACCGAAGAAAAGCGGACAGACAAAAAAGACAATGAGATTTCAACAACAATAATTATGACCGCGATAATTAGCACGTCGGATTTTATAATAACTATTTTTAAAGTAATGCACGCATCCCGCTGCGACTCGGCGTACGAACACTAAACAAAATAATTTATATTATAAATTCATCGCACGCGGCTATTATCCGCGGTGCGAAACAGTTAATTACGATCAATTTAAATCGGACTGCGCAGCCGTAAAAAATCATTTACAGATTAATTTTTGCAACAATCGATAATAAAATTTAATTTTGCCGTTAACTTTATTCTGCCGGCAAAACGGTAATGTAATTTGTATTTATTATATAATAAAATACCCGCGTTTTGTTTTTTATCGGCCGCTTGAAGTAATTTGCGTTAAATATAGTTATGCCATATAATGAGAACAAAAATTAGATAATAAAAGAATACTTACCGAGGGTATGGTTCGGATTGGGCCAATTGTTAACGAAACATTCATTTTTGGACCAAATCGCGATGACAAAATAAATTCATTTATTTCTCGATTAAAAGATTATTTATAAAATATATATAGATAGATAAATTGTTTAATATTTATATTTATTACACATAATCCATAAATATAAATCTATAAATAAAAACGTGTTATACATACAAAATTCTTATTGTTAATTATTTTATAATTTAGTAAAAAAATGTATAATGTAAAATACAGTTCGTGTTTCAATGTTATATTTATTGTAGCGTTAAATGTGAACGATTATTCGTAACAGATCACATTTAAAAATAAGTCGAAAAGCTTTTGTTTGAACGAGACTCATCTTCAAATTTTGTCAGAATACGCATATCATGATCTTTCTCTATGCATATAAACGAAGATCGTTCTGTATTCCGGTCACGCATCGCGACCATTCTCGTTCTCAAGTCGATACCCTACTGGCTTGGGTTAAAAAAAAGCAACAACATTACTTGTCGGGAAATGCTGCAACAATTAAGATGCAACAGAACTTGTCGTTCCTAAAATAGTTTAAAGATTTGGAATATATATAGTCAAAAAAAATGTCCCGAAAATTAATTTTAAAATACTTTTATAATCATTTCTTATGTGTAAAATATACAAATACGTATATATATATCTATATACTTTTAATATGCACTCCGATATAAGTTGGTTTAATGCCATTCTTAAACTGAAGTAATGTAATTTAATTATTTTAATTAAAAGAAACGGTTAATTAGTGTTTTATTACAAAAAAGTAATAACATTGTACCATCGAATTAATGCGTAATAAAAGGTGAAAAAAATATTTAAAAGTCTGCATTATTAAGTTTATAAGTTACGATTTTGTGCGAAATAATTAGGGGGATACATTATGTTAATAACAAAAAGAAACATTCGGGCATTAATTACAGTAAATATTTTGGTGATCGTCGTGTAATGGATAGAGCAATTTTATAGAATAAAATAATTAATTCCATAAGTAACTACAATAATGTAGCTGAAAAATAATATAATTTTCATATTTCTGTGCATATTATATATTAATATTTGTAATAGTGACATTACAATAAGCATTTATAATAAAAAATAATGTCCAAAAGATGGATCCCAATTTGAATGTATCATCTAATGAATACATAGACATATTGAAAATATAGTACACACTAAATAAAAAAAGCATGCAGAATTAACCATATTAACAAATATAATCCGACACTGAAGGCAACTTAGCTAGATATCTTGAAATTCGTATTTTTTTTATTTTTATACGAAAGTCGTAAAGAATGCGAAGAAAAAATTTTAATAGAAATTACCATAATATTCTAATGAAGTATTTCAGATAAGATATAGTTAAATTTTTTATTTTCAGATATAAAGTTGCACGTAATATTCTAAATTTATTTTTGATTACAGAAATTAAAGTCATATTCTTATCATATTTTTCATTGCATCGTAAATGAAATATTCGTATTTCGAATGGAAAAGTAAGTTTATTTATTCAGTCATTCGTATTAGCTATCGCTTGCAACAAAAGTATGGATAAAATCAAACTTGCAAGTCAAATAAATAAAGATATGGTGGAGGAATAAAAAATTGCCATATTAAATAAAAAAATATATTTTTGTTCCGTATGCATAACAATTATTGATAAATATGTACAATAATTCGTGCATTTGACTGAAATGCATACACCGAAGTGTGTTTCAGAGACCTCCTCTGACAATTGATAACGTTACGCCCTCGTTAGAAAGCCACGCAATATCTTATCGGACGCGCAATTTAAATCGTCGCGTCATTTTTACAAACAAAATGGAGACTATGAACTAAATGAACTTATTTTAATAAACAAACCAAAATAGCTATAAAACATAATAGGACGACGAATTATGATAACACATATATATATATATATTTAAAAGAACCAAGATTAAATTCCAATTCCGATTGCTCTAAATCATCACAGTATTACAAAATCATTCTTTTTTAACAATTTAGTGTTGCAACTAACGTATAAGTATTTAATCACAATATCTTAATCAGTTTTAAGTATTATGATCAATATATATAAGCATGTATTCCGTGGAAATTAAAAATACATTAAAATAACCGCAACCTTATACAATTTCTCTATACTGAAAATTATCTGTGTAAATTTACTTAAGTTTTACACCACATATCTACGTACAAACGCCATCATTGTATGAATTTTACGAAAATACTTTAAAATTACACCACTTGTGTAATATGTTCAAAATATGAGTAATATTACACATCCTCTACTGTAAAAAGCGAGTGTGTTAGGTTATGTCTCACGTTTATACGAAACGTAAAGTTACGTTTTGAATGTAATTTTTCACTACTAAACATTGGTTATTTGTTGCCACCGACTATCGGTGTAATTTTACGTGGATTTTTCTCAGTGTAATCTTAAAAAATTATTGTTTCATGATTAAAAACAAAATGTTGTACCTATACGCAGAAAGATATGCATTAAAAATTACTGAAAGTTCAGTAAATGTTATGAAAAACACAGTAACTCACGGACGAAACAAAATTTCAGTCAGAAATTACCGAATTTTTATGTAAACATTGATGAATGTTTGTAAATATATACTGAAAATTCATCAATGTTTACAGTAAAAGTTTGGTAATTTCTGACTAAATTTTTGTTTTGTCATAATATTTACTAAACTTTCATAATTTTTAATGCAACATTTTTCTGCGTGTAGTTGTACGAATTTGAACACGAATGTTACTTTAAAAATTATATATAGTCATTTCTAATTTCTTTCTAAAAAACTAAAGTTTAAAACTTCTAAGGTTGTATAATTTTGCATATACAATTATGATTTTATTTGAAATTTAATATGTAACCCATTATTACGCACCGTCAACTACGATTTTATTAAACTGTAAGAATTTATATTGTTATACAAAAATGAGGCTCGTTTTATAATAATTTGTGAAATACTTCTTGTGTTGCTAAATTGGAGAAAATTGACACAAATGAAATATGGTTATAAATAATTTCATTCGGTTTATTTTGACGGAAAAAAATCTGCGTTTAAATATTTTGTAGTTAAATTCAAAAGTATAGCTGATTCTTGTTCTTAAATAGAGATTTTATACTGAGAAATTGCGATTAAAGTTCGTTTGTCAAAAATCGCTAAAATGTTGTTCTTGAAAGACAATCGGTTTTCCTTCATAACCTTTCAAATCACAGTATAATATTGCTCACATGAAAAAATCCTTGAATATTAATGTTGTTTTTGTAACGAATAAGGAGGAAATAAGAAGGACTGTTAATCAATGCCGACAAGTACGTAATGTTTGACATTACGTTGTCGTTGCAAAAGCTGTTGCTACTTTCACGACGAATTTCGTAAACATTACAGCAACGACGTATTGCACGTATAACAGTGCTTATGTTGCGACATGAAACATAGTTACAAATGTTGTTACAGTTGATACAGTTGTAAGTTTGATTCCCTTTTGATAAGTAGAAGAAAAGCAATTATATTTTCTTTTTAAGAGAATTCATTTTTTGCCGGTCATTTTGACATGTGTTGAGCATTATTATGATATAATATTATTTATATATATATAATATAATTTAAATTTTATGTATATATATATATATATATATATAAGAATATATATGAAGGATATACGTGATTTAAGGTGACATACTTCGTATTTTGTGCATGTAGAATACACACTTTCACCTACTCGCTCTAAGAAATATCACATGACTTGTGCCTATGCGAATGGCACTGACTAGTTATACTGCTATGCAACCGAAACTCTTAAGATCGTAAAATTTTGCGACTTATATCCGAAAGCCATGTTTTTTTAATGAAGTCTGTAGTGGTATTGTGGTGACGATTTTTAAATACCATATTTTTGAATAATTCGTTTCAACCCTACACTCACCTTAACAATGTCTTACCACGTCTAACGTAATAATTATTTATATTTTTTATTAGATATAGTTCGTTAGATCCATCGAAATTGTAATCAATTATTCATTCATGCAAACATATATCTTAATTAAACTGTGTATTTATCTATTCGTAACGAAATTGCTGTTACGTTTAATAATTTAATAATATGCCGAGCCAGTATATAACTTTTAATTAGTTATAAATATGAAATATTAAAGAATATTTATCTGTTAATAAGAAGCACGTTTCACAGAGTAAAAGTGTAAATTTCGAAGTGTTGCGAAAATGCCTCATACGTGCAACCTTTACTCCGTTGCGGATGGTACATAACAAGACTTACAAGTGAATCACATATTTAAGACTTTTATCAAAATCATAAATGAATAGTAAAAGATTGATTTTTTATTGTATTACGTGTTTATAACGATAATGGCTTTATGGTATGTCAAAATAAAAAACGTAATGAACGAGTAAAAAATGAGACACAAACATCGCATGGCCAATGTTGCCAGCGAATAATAGCGTTTGAACCGTAGCTATTGTTTGGTATCGAAATGAAAAGTATAGTGACTAGTGAAATATGGTATTAAAAGACAAGAAAAAAACAGCGTATTCAATTTTGTATATACATCTGTATTTACACAATTTATTAGTATACATATTTACAATAGCATTACAAACTTCAATCACACACTCCACGGAATGTGTCCATAATCCAAAAGTAACAAATTTTGCAAATCACTCTTCGCGTCGTGTATTGCATTCAGCTTTATTTTGCTTCCGCTTGCATATGTGCACCACAAAAAAGTTTGTTGTAAATATTACAACCTCTAAGTACATAATTGCTACAACCGTGTAACTTGCAATCACAAAATTGTCTCAACTGTTAAAACACGAGCAAAAATAAAATCGCATAAAATTGAATGTAGTATGTTGCTTTGGCTTTAAACAGGATTGATTTTTATTGTGCCAACAATCAATTGTTTGTATTGTTTGAAAATGGCATGTAAAATAATACAAAAACAAAGTCAAAATTGGAAAAGTGTAAGAAGCGTTTAACGATGCATCAAACAATCACGATGAACTCTCATTTGCCCGAACAGCCTTGGGTGCGAACAATTACCCGGCCAAAATAAATAAGAATTCAGCACGCTGTTTACCGGATGATCCTACGAGTGATTGATGAACACAATAAAAACAATCGGCACGTTACAATAAACGAAACACTTAATATTAAAAAACAATGCTTGTTTGCTTTGCTGATGAATTGTCCTAAATTGTCTTATTTACAATTCGCGAATTTCTTTCTCATCTGCATCAATAAACGTACGCTTTAGCCTGCAACGTGCAGAGTGCTTTCGTTATGCGATACGATATTACGACCTAACGTGCAATTTATTAGTCGTTGTCGGCAACAATGTGCTGACTTATAATTTCTGTAATGGCTATAATTGCTCGAGGATCGTTCTCGTGATACCTATTACAATTTCTTTCGTATCTCCTCTTTTTCTCTATAATCATAAATGAACGAATTGAAAGCAAAAGTCGACCAAAATTGTCGTTTCACATAATATTTATTGGCTTTAACGAAGTAGGGTTTAGCGGGTTCAAAATGTACGGGTCCTTAACCGTTCGTTGGTTACAGTCGACGAAGGGTTAACAGAATAAAAAGCGACACCGACATTCGGATTGGCTTTAAAAACAAATCGACACAGTTGGCCCTTGAAAAGAGTTCCTCGGACCTGGCAGGATTCGGCATTCGTCCGATTTGAGTGGAAGAGGCGAAGAAATAACAACAAATGCAAGAGGTAGTAGGTTCGTGGATGTCGGAGTACTTTGGACCGGTCACTTTGCTCGGTTTCGCGGAGTACCGTCTCAGGCAAGTTGCCGGCAAACGTACGAGTACGTTGATTAGCATATCGCGATTTTAAGCGGCAAAATGTTTTCGATCCGGCAACAAGCTCAGTCTCAATTCGACGGAGTCTTTGCTATACCGATTCAACGACATTTCCCGCTTATTCAATTGAAGCGTCAAAATGGACAAACGAACCAATTCGGAGGGTACTCTACGAACGCGCGCGCGCGCGCGCAATTGAAAAAATGAATTTGCGCGCGCTAAAATGAAAATCTCGCGTTGTATTGGTATTAGTACGAATAAAAATTTGTGTTGACAATAATATAATTATATATATATATATACCTGTATATATATATACATTATACATACTTAATAAATGTAAATGTGCATGTGTAAATACAATACAAGCATTGTTCGTCCAGTTTTTGTTACAAAATGCACCGATTTGGCTGAATCAAAGTACGTGATGTAAATTAAAACTAGATTTGAAAAGTGCAAAGTTAACTATAAAAGAGCAATTTGACTGGCTAAATGCGAGCCGGAGCCGAGCCAACGTACCCCGAACGTAAATTCCAAATTTGACCTGCTGGATAAATGCGCGCGTCTAAAATAATTAACGTGGATGACATTCGAATCAAAGACGTGGTTACGTATATAACACTAGCTCGCAAAAGTACTACGAGCGCGTGGGATCATATTACTTTTGCGAGTATAAGCACCTCGTCGGTGCGGTAAATTTGAACGCGTTATGTATGTGTGTGTGTATATATGCATGATATACGCTACAGTAATTGGAAGTCGGTGGTAAGCAATACCGGGATGGTGGAAACGCTATCACCGATGCCACAGGCCCAGGTTAAGCGTATTGAGCTGCGGAAGCTTCATGATTATCTCGAGCCCGTCGGTAGTAATCCGCGTGCAGCCGTAGAGATCTATGCACTTGAGGTGCTTCATGCTGTCCGCGATGGTGTGCAGGCCCTTATCCGTGAGCCTGGTGCACTGGCCGATGTTGAGGGTCTCCAGGTCCGGCAGGTTCTTGGCGATCCTGGCGATGCCCTCGTCGCTGACTCGACAGGCGGACAGCGACAGGGAGCGCAGCAGGAACAGACCCTGGGATATGTGCACCAAGGCCTGGTCGCCGATCTTCTCGCAGAACGCCACGTCGAGGGACGAAATCTTGCTGCCGCCCTCCGCGAGGTAGGCTATCCCGTAGTCGGAGATGCGGTCGCAGGAGCGCAGGTTGAGGTGGCGCAGGTTCACCATCTTGGCGAGGTACTTGAGCCCCGAGTTGGTTATGTAGATGCAGAACGAGAGGTTGATGGACTTGAGGTTGCTGAAGCCCGCGGAGATGTGCCTGAGGGCCTCGTCCGTGAGCCTCTGGCAGTCCTGCAGACCGAGGTGCTCGAGGGCCGGGTTGCCGTTGACCTTGTAGGTGAGGCCCGCCATGTGCGCGATGCCCACGTCCGATATGTGCCAACAGCTGCGCAGGTCGAGTTTCTTGAGCTTCTTGAGGCCTTTGGCGATGAAGAAGAGCCCGTTGTTGGTGATGTTGCTGCAGCCGCCGAGCTCGAGCAGCTCGAGGTTGGGCAGCATCTCGGAGATCTGCTTGAGCGACGTGTCCGTGACTTGCTTGCAGAGGGACAGGTTGAGCTCGGTGAGCGAGGTCGACTCCTGCACCAGCGCGTTCGAGATGCCCGAGTCGGTGACGTTGTAGCAGCCGGACAGATTGAGCGACTCGAGGTTGGGGATGCCCTTGAAGACCTCGCCGAGGCCTCTCCGCAGGGAGAGCACCTGCACCCTCTTGATGCCCCGGCGCACCAGGCTGTTGAAGAGGGCGGGGGCCTGCTTGCGAAGGTGCAGTCGCGCCTCGATGCCTCGCCAGACGGACCGGTGGTAGGCCGCGTCGCGCCAGGCCGTGCACACCTGCGCGGCCCGTCCCCGGTCCCAGACGTCGAGGTAGCTGAATATGAGCGCCAGCAGCTCCGGGTACAGGCTCGACACGTGGGTGCTGTAGCCGACGTTGTTCGCGCTGTACCGCGACTGCCTGGTCGCCTGCTGGCGCGGCGCGTTCTCCGCGTAGAGCCCCACCGACAGGTGGGGCGTGGGGCCGCACTCGTCTTCGCGCGGCAGCGAGGGCTTGGTGGCGGCTTGGGCCGCGCTCTCGAACGGCTCCGTCGCGTTCGCGGCCTTCGGCTGGTTGTTCGGCGACGAGTCGTGCTGGCTCGGTGGCGCGGACACCGCCAGGTGGGGACGGTGTAACTGGTAGCAGTGACCCGAGCGGTGGATCAGCGTGGTACCGCGGGTCGGCGTCAGCGCCGGCAGTTCCGTTAACAGCGGCTGGCCGTCTTCCATGCTCGATACAGTCCCGATAAGCGTAACCGTCCTCTTATCTCGGCGACGAACTGGCCGCGCTCGCTCTCTCTAACATGCCTCCTCCCCGCACCCTGCTTCGTCCGCTTCGTCCGCTTCGGCTCTAGTCCAAAATCACATCCAATTTGGCGCGCCTTCGCCGTCGCATGGACAACAGTTCGGAGCACACACGCGCGCGCAACACCTGGTGCACTCAAACAGACATTTACACTTTTTGCACTGCGTCGCACCTGCCGCGCTTCGCGAGCCAGAAGGCACCCGAGACACCGTTACCGCGCTCCCAACATTCCAATCGCGCCAATCGACTGCCGCGACTCCTCGGCCATATATATAAATATAATCAAGCACGCGCGCGCCCGGGCCCTTTTGCTGCGCGTACGCGCGTGCGTGTGTGTCTCGTGCGTGACAGTGGCAGACTCGCAGCGGCGTGTCGTCGACCCGAACGCACACGCGTCTCAAAGCGAACTGACCAACTCGGGCGATCGGCGCCTTCTCGTGCCACGAACGCCGCGGGCGCCAGCGACCAATCAGCCGGCGCCGGGCGGGGCCCCAACGCGCCGTTGCTTTAGAGCATTGGCTCGGCCGACTGCCGAAAGCACCACGTGACTAGGTCGCTGGATATCGATTCGAATCGCGCTGCGGCGGTATTTTTAAGTTTTCGTATGGAGGGGCGGAGCCTCGGACGCCCGAGCACGTTGCGGAGACCGATACACATAAACTTATACGCGGGGGCTTTTTTGCCCCCTCCCTCGGCCTCGCTCCGTCGCGCGTCTCTCTGCCTCTCTCGCTCGTGCGCTTCGTTTTGTTGCAAAATTTATCTTTGATTTTTCGAACGGCGCATCGATCGACCGCGCGCCACGCGGCGGGAGCCCGTTTCCCAAATTTCGACTCGTTTCACGCCCATGGGATTAGCTCGAATTACGACTTGCAAGTTTTTAATCGCGCGCTTTACGTTTTTTGAAGGCCAAGCTTTGATCGTTCCATTTTTCAAACTCGAATGCCACGAACCGCTCCACCTTTTCGCCAAAATAGTTTCGGCCCGCGCTCAAGGCCACGTAATTCACCACTCGCCTCGACTCGCAAATATTTACTATTATTATTATTATTCTTATTACTAATACTGCACGCACGCGTGTGCGCTATCAGCACTTTTTCAATTTTGCATTATTTTATTCATTTTTATTCAACACACACAAACACTCGTAATTTATTTAAATTGTATAATGCGGTAACCACGTTAGAAATAAATTGCAAATATTTAATGCGGATCATTTAATCTTTTAGCATTCATTTTTCATAATTGATTATTATTTTTCAATTTGCGCATTCCGAATTTTCTATAAGCTTATCGAGTATAGCATTTTGAATTATAATTTATTTAACGATTCACTCTTTTTATATTATTTCTATTTTTATAGATAAAATGTTCTAGTCAATCTGTTTTCTATATAATATTGTAAATGCGAGCACATTTATAACAAAAATATAGTAATAATAAAATGAAATGTCGTTCTAACTTTTTATTGCGTTATTATAATGCAATATATTTGATATTATCATTTACAACCGCTAATATCAAACGGTTAAATTTTTATAATTATTTCGTATTAGTCCAAGTTATTTACTTTGAATAAAAGCAAATGTACTATTACCTGAATGAACAGTTAATTACATATTCATGTATTAAGTTTTATGCTACGAAACCAACTAAAATATTATTTTAACTCGAATCTATCTTTTAGTATATAATAATAAAGTATAAATGGGCGAATACAAATCAATCGATAGAAACAGAGACGAGATAAAAACGAGGCAAATAGTATTAATTAATTTATAATTTGGATGTTAAATTGGACAAAAATTAAAATTAAATTTGCGTTATTTTAAAACTGCCTTTAAAAAGTTGTGCACGTATGAATAACTTGGGAAAAACTAGATTTTAAAGCAGATAAGGTCATGATAGTCGTTGCATTCCCCGTAGGGCCGTCCCCGATACATACATGCGGTATATATTCTAATAACGTTCCCGAATGACGTTCCGTGGACGTTTATGTAATATTTTCTCTGTATAGAATCTTTAAACACACGGTTGTACACTCACACCAACGAAAGCGTCTGAATTTATGTGATCATGATTATACACCTTACCCAAACATCGAACGCAAGTATGAACACAGCGATAACTACGTACCTCGAATATGTATATGTGAATATATATATATATATATACATAAATATATTCACATATAGTATGTATGTATATATACCTGTTTGTATATTTATACATATATTTACATTTGCAAATGCGAAATATTTTATGACGAAAATAATATGCAAAATGGAGCATTATACTTAATATATTGTTTTTAACTAAATTTGCCTCGTGGATATTGTATAATGTAAAAACAATATTCAGTGAATGAAGATTTACGTATTGCGTGTCTAAAGAAAAACTACAATCAAAATGAACTTGGTAAGATTTAAATTTAATCGAAACTAGAAATCACAAAATGGTTAAAAATAGATCGCAAACAATACGGTTCATACGTGTGAAGAGATTTATATATTTTCACTAAATACATTAATTTAGACGCAACAAACATGTAATTCAAATATTGCATTGTATAATAAGAGAATTTAAACGGAGAAAAATATAATTGAAATTTTACTATAAAATAAACAAAACTAATATGATAAAAATGTAGTATAAACAAACAAGAAAAGACTATTTTAATGTCACTATTTTACCATAATTCATTAGACCAATTTAAAGTTTGTTTCGTCCAGGGTAAGTTTCGTTTATTTTATAGTAAATTTTCAATTATATTTTTCTCCGTGTATATTTTACATTAGACCAATTTTTGAAAAATGTCGTAATGTAAAATATACAATACGGAAATATACAAGAAATTTTAGCACACAAAAAATTAATTACAAACAATCATAACATTTAAAAAAGTTGAATAACAAATATCCAAAAATTTAAACAAATTTGCCATATGTATCATCTTACATAAATATTATGTTTTCCCTGTAGAAAAACATCCTCGATAATTATACTATAACTAGTAATTAGCTTTGAATGATCATAATTTTTCTTAATCTTTATATGTATCTTGCACGAAAAGAACTTCTCTATTAATAACAAAATTAGTATTCAACTTGCTTGAACGCAATTCTTAATTTCAATCATTCACTTAGCAGTTTTATTTAACACACAATGAATCATATTCATTAAATAATCTATCAAATTCATAAAGTTAAAGATTTCACTAAAGTTATTCAATTATGTATATCTATTTTATGTATTTTTTATTTTCAGTTAATCAAACGATCGAATATTAGATTATAAAAATCTAACAATATTTAAATATAAAAATTTTTCATTTAAATCGCTTGAAAATAAACGTAAGTAAATAATACAATTATAATATCCCGTTTGTTCCAAGTATCTTCGCATCTGAACAGCAGTGTACTTACAGAGCAGTACCAGTCACTTTAATTAAATCATTTCCATTCGAACTATTTCAAATAATTATAAGTACACTCTAAACTTATATCTAATACTTCCTTACGACAAAAAAGGTAGAAATACTCTCTTCATTTAATAAATTTATTACATTCATTTTTAAAAATATATGTATAGTTAATTATATTATATTTTCAAAAATAAATACAAAAAATTACTCAACTATAAAGAATGGCAGGGTTTTAAAATTTATAAAAATATTCTAGAGTTGATAAATACTTAATATATATATTTGAACAAATTGCAGTGACAAATAGATTCGTTGATAATAATAATCTATATATATATATGGTATTTGATTCCGCAGTTCATCTCTTGTAATTAAATTTTAAATTTGTTGATTCATGAATTACTAATATCATTGGAAAACGCATATTATATCTGTTACACACATTTTTAAGGTGCTAAAAACTTGTCTTCGTGGTAAAAAATATCTTATATAGAATAAATTATAATAAAACAGAAGCAATTTTATAATATACTGTGTCGTAAAAAGTTCTAAAACTATTGTAGCAGAATGATTTAGTGCACTGCTCGTGAAAACGGTGTCAAAAATTGTTCTTTATATATTTAAAATAATGCATATAAATATAAATAATAACGTTTTGAAGGTGGCAGTCGGTGTTAATTGTCAACGGGAAAAATAACAATAATATTTTTCGACAATAACGCGGTTGATAATTACTTCGTATATTTATTATAAAATAGGACGAAAATATTTCGTATCATATCCCAGATAGAAATTGACAAATGTTTAAGTACTATTCCAGTACTTTGCACCGTCGACCCAGGCTTGGAATGAAACGCCAATATGATTAGGTTCAGTACTAACATCAGTACTTGGCGATTTATAAAGAATTGGTACTGCTACAGTATGAATGACCCGTGGTAAAATATTGGCAGAACACTGATTAACCTAAATAAAATTAATTTTAAGATATATAGTATAAAAATAAAGTTTTTTTAATATTTAATGGGTTAAAATTTAACGACCATTTTTAACAGACTATTAAAATAAATGAAATTAATCAAATTTCATAAATTTCATACTTTGTATGTAATTGATAACTCTGGCGCCAGTACTGTGTCACTACTGGGCCATTTATATTTTTTCGTCTGGATAGTAGGAGTATAGACTACTACTATATATCTAAAAAATTAATTTTATTTAGGTAAAGCAGTATTCTGCCAGTATTGCCAATTATACATCACATAAGTACCAATACAGTACAGAATGACAACAGTTGCATGGCAGTACTGTAATAGAGCATATTCGTTTGTACACCACTAGCATACTAACGAAATTTCTACATGATCTGCGCTTATAAAAGTGACTCGCATAAGATTTTTTCTCGATATTTTACAAATTGCTCAATTAAATGTTTATTTGCATTTTAGTATTATATTTTCCCATTCATTAAGAAAACGAACTATCTTCTAAATATTAAATTTTTTTTTTACTTAACAAAGTTACAAAACACTAATTTAAGGGATAATTCGCAGTAATTTACCCTCGGCATGTTATGTTAGATTAAAATTTAGTGCGTATCTATAAATTGAAACCTTCACTAGAAAAATAAGTGTATCTGCTTATTTGTAAATATATAACCAATATCACTATTTGCTCAATTTTCTAATAGCATACCGAAATGAGGATATCTCACGCTTGTGACAACGTATAATTCCCACAGGATTGCTCCATATGTGACATAGATAAATCTTATTCTTCGACTAAATATTGAACAACTAGATGCAACTACGCAGCAGAAATACTCATCGAGAATGTCACAACTGCCATGGCCCTTATCTGGAAAAACTGAGGGTATCCTGATCGAGCGTTAATGTTGAGATAGACATTCAATGGACCGGACGAGGCTTAAATAGTTAAGTAGTAGGTAAAGAGTATTCCTGAAATAGTACTAATTAGGCAGCAACGTTATAACCACAAAATAGATCGTCAATGAATTTCCTGATCAGGTCATAACACAATATACCATTTTTCATTCATGTGGTTTCAGCTTGGTAACCTGATCAAAACATACTCTTTATCTACACGCTTCAACAGAATGAAGTGCACAAACTATAGTCTCCCAGCAAAAGTGATTTTGTTTAAAAGTTGGTACTGAAATTTCAAATCTAATCTTAACATTTTTTTAATCTTAATTGATTACAACTTTGATGACATAGTGACTCTATAAATAATATTTTTCATATTCAAAACAACCAGATCAAGATCAATTGTAAACTCATATTAATACATCAATCTAGATATAGTATCATAATACAACATCACTAATCTAAATTTTCTGAGGTTGGATTAATTAACGTAAAATGTTGAGTGTCAAAAAATGTTAAATTTTATAGTAACAAAAACGAAATCTAGCAAAATTTATGAATAACTTTGTATTAATTTATTAATTATAACATAATTAATGTCATTTTTTTAAATCTCACCATTATGAACCTGTTCATTGACACATAGATGGATTTCAACTAATGTTATTTATTAATGATCGGTTAAATTATAAATCTTTTCAAATATTTATATAATTAATTCAGTATTGAACCCACCACATTGGATGTTAACTTACGAGTATATATAAACAATAATTTAGGAGACCTTATTAATGATATCAATTATGAAGCATGCTTTCCTGAAGTCAAATTGTTGTTCGGAGGTGTGTGTATTTCTCCAATCAATGTCTACAGATAAAGAAACGAGCCCTTGTGATTTGCAGTCAGAATATTTTAGTGTCCTATTACAGAATTTGGAATTAAATGATCTGCCCTAAGGCTTGGACATTGATATATGCGTTATTCTTACTAAAATTCCCCGATAAAGATGAACTTTTATCCACAATAGGTAAATTTTTCAAATGTCTAAACACTAAACGGTTAAATTCAATTTTCGAATGCAATAGCTATGCGATTAATCATCTATACAACGTTTGTAATCAAAGATTCACAGGTTACTATTTACACAGTCAATGCCAAGAAAATGAAAATGTAATGTAATGTAAATATATATCATATGAATAACATTTCGCATATCTATAGTACCTATGATAATTTGTATATTCCATTAATTTTGCAATTAGAAAAAATCTAAAGAAATGGATCAAGTAAAATGATCATCATTTACGAACTCCTTACTCATCTTGGTAGTAGTATTCATGGTTATTTGTATGTGTTATTGCTCCTATAATATGTAATATGTCTATGCTCCTATACCAATATAAAATATATGAGTATTTAAGAATAAATAGTATACACGAGAAATTTATTATACTTTTTGTCAATCATGAATTAGTATGCTTGATTCCATCGATCATATGCTTATCATTGGCAATTTATTGGAAAAATTGTTAACATAAACAGTAACTGTCAGAATAAATAATAGATTTAAATATTTATTTTAATTAAAATTATATATATTTTTTATATTTAATTATAATTTTTATTTACACTTCTATACGGATAATATATTAATAACATCTTAAGCAAATTAATTAATTAGAGTAGTTGTTAAGAAAATTACACGGGGAACAACTGGCATTGACTTCAGTA
>JABFQC010001453.1:0-19341 GCA_022817085.1 Psilanteris sp. ZL-2020 | reverse complement strand
CTCCGTGTGTTGCACTGTTGGTGGTCGTCAGTGATTCGTATGGCGTGTGACTTACGTCTGGCGCCTGGTGTACAGTGTGATTCGTGTATGTTCAGATAGTCTTATCGCAGGTCGTGTGGTTATCAGTGGTATGTTGGTAGGATGTTTTATATTTTGTTTCTATGGTGTGCCGTGTCTCCTCTACCAGACCCGGAGTTGGGGAAGGGCCTGTTTCATTTTTTCTTTTTTTTTTTTTTTTTTCAAACTCCACTGTTCCGACCGTTTGAAAAATGTCTACGATCTGAATTTCTAAGGCGAGCCTCGCCGTACTTCCGGTCCCCGACTTTTCCGCTGCGCCGAATGATGCCCATTAATTTTGATTATTTACAAAAAGTCGTAAATTTCGTTCGTTAATAAAAAGCCTTTTCACTTAATTTTAAAGTTTTCGTGGCGGAAAAGTCGCATGAGCGGATGTCGTTCGAGAGTTAGAAAAAATTTCGTCTCTCACACGCTTAAACGCTACGTAACTCTCGCTTACAATTAAACATTAGCTTTATTTTGTTTGTTTTTAATTTATATTTTTTGCTCGTTCTCGTCATTTCATTC
Organism: Psilanteris sp. ZL-2020; assembly: GCA_022817085.1. Classification (NCBI taxonomy): domain Eukaryota; kingdom Metazoa; phylum Arthropoda; class Insecta; order Hymenoptera; family Scelionidae; genus Psilanteris; species Psilanteris sp. ZL-2020. The sequence goes on along the minus strand of JABFQC010001453.1, from coordinate 18,756 downwards.
GCTGCAAAAAACGTTCTTTATTCTAAACATCATCGCCTAGAGGGTAAAATTTTGTTCACACGCAATTTGCAATCTCCCGCTAAAATTATTTACAAATCGAACAGTCTTGAAACTATGAAATTCGACGATTTCTTTTTCATTGCATTTTTCTCCACGCTTCATCAATGACTCTTTTTCGAACGTCTCTCACTTTCTCGCGCGCTCTTCCACGTCACCATCTTTCGCGGCTAAAAGTGGCCAAAACGGCTCGCTATTAATCTCAACGGTCGATTCGTATAATGGTCGCTGAAAATCCACGTACAATATTACTCGCAACTGTGGTTCGTGATACGTTTTGTAATCTACACTTGGAACTCGCTCGTAACCGAAAGAGACTGGAACATTATTCGTTACATGTTTCACGTCGTACATCCTTTGCTCTGTCACACTCCTTCTTTATTTATTTATAGTTTCACCATCTTCCATTTATTCTTTTCAATATAAACATATAGTTTTTCGCTTTTCGTTTTCCGTCTCCAATATAACGCCACTGCGAACTGTCGATCGTTGCGAAAAGTGTCCATTTGCCGATTGCACAACCAGACGCTTTTCGTCATCGTCAGTCCGTCGAGGCGTCAGATTGACTATTGTGATGGGATAGATAGGATAGGGATATTAAATTAATAGCGATAACTGATTAATAGTAATACTAATAATAGTCATATCCGTAATTACGTTAACTAATTGTTATTAAACAGTATAATAATTGTTAATAACGATGACACCGAGGGTTCAAGGTCACGTGTAAGCTCGCCAGGCGCTCTTCGCATACCCTTGTACTCTCGTTGCTGCAAAACATGAGTAGATATACAACGGTAATTAATAAATGCAAACGTTTAATTCAAACAAAAAAAGTGATCCAAATTTAGTGCGACAATCGTTAGCGTATTTTCAAGGTTCGACTTTTGTTGCATTTAACGTGCCACGATTTTTGGAAAATAATTGACTTAATTTAATTTAAATAACAATTCAAAGATCCGAGAGTATCGCAAAAAATCGTGGTCCGCACGCTTCGGCCATTCTGCAAATGGCGAGTATCAGTTGTTTGATAGAAAACACAAAAAGTAAAAAAAAAGAAAAAAAATAAAAAAAAAAAGAAAGAAATCAATTGAGAACGATTCGTAAACAATGAAAACTAGAAATATCACATCGAGTAATAAAACGCACGCGAGAACATAAGCAAATGTTTACAACACGAGACCTAACAATGTAATAATCATAATAATTATATTAATGATAATGATAATAACTAATAAATTTAATAAACCTTACTGAATAGCATGTAGCGGTAATTCTTTTATTTTTTAACAAATACGTAACTAATAGTCGTATAGTGGACTTTGAGCTGCGGAAACGTGTATACATATGTAACGTAAAAAACTGATAAATTTACATTAATTTTAGTAAACATTATCCGGCGTCAAATTCGACGCAAAGTCTACGAGAATAGTAACTAAAGAACCGTAGTTGTGTTTGTGTTCAGGGTCGATAATAGGGCTACTATCATTATTAGCAAATATAAAGATCTAATCGCAACTAATACAAAATAACATTATTTAACTTCCTTCATCCGCATCAATATATTTTTCGATTATATAAGATATACCAATTCTGACTAGCAAACGCAACTTCGCGATTCCCGTTCACCAATTGCCACTTAAGTGCACGCTTTACGAATCATATCAGTGTTTATACTACGCTAATCTTAACTCCAAATCCGCTTCCCGTGCCTTACAATAATTTTATATTACTTATCCCACGTTTGTTATTCGGCTATTAATCACAAATAAAATCTTAAGGGTAGTTTAAGTTCTAAAATTTTAACTCAATTGCGATTCGAATAATTTTTGTTTTGGTTTTTTAAGATTTGCTTTTAATTCAATAATTGTAAAACGTGTGCAACGTACATATGGTGTATAATAACTTTAACAATTAGCAAATTTACTCTGTTTAATGATCGAAATATGAATGATAAGAATCGTTTGTTTCATTTGTACAAAGCGATTAACGGAATTAAAACTTAATGGAAATAGGTTTGTTGAACTCTTATTTCATTATTGATTTACTTGTTTTTGCTGGCAAGATACTATTATCGACTATCTTCGACTATTCATCCCGGTAAAAAATCTCGTTTCAAACGAGATTTTAGGAACTTTTCCGCAAATCTAAAGACACCCACAGCGTGCGCGAAACGGAAAATTCGAGATCTGTTACGGCAATTGGTGTTTCGGGGATATAAAGTAAAAAATAAAGAATATAGAAAATTTAAAATAACTTTTTATCTAAATTTAGGAAATTATCTTTGTAAATATCTCTAATAGAATAATTTATCAAAGTAGTATATATAATTTGTAAAGATCGTTTGGTCATTCATTATTCAATCAAATTAATATATTTTGTTTTCTTCCTTGGAAGTAAAGTGAATTTATGAACGAAGGACAAACAAACGATAATAATAATTTAGTGTCGCGCCCGACGTTTGATCGACACCCGCCAAAACGAGCGTGCATATAGACGTATATATATATATGGATATATTTAATACATTTATGTATACATATATTCATTTATATACATATATTTAATATATGCGTGTATAATATTATATGCATAACGTAAATATAAGATGGAAGGTAGAAAAATAAGAAAAAAATAGAAGCTTAATTAATGACAAGTTGCATTCTCCGCTACATTGCGACTCTCCTCTAAATCATCTTTAACGGAACATTCAGTCATGTGCACTCGAGCGGCACGTTAATGACGCATTAAAAAACACCTTCAACGTCAACAATAATAATAATAATAATAATAATAATAATAATAATAATAATAATAATAATAATAATAATCAATAAACGTTACTACGAAGATACAAAAGAAACTTAACCTAACAGAGTTGATCCGCTCGGGCGGATAAATATACATATATACGTAAATATATATAATATATAATATATGTGTGTATAATATATTAGATATAAAAAAGAAGAGATACTCGAAGCGTCATTTATCAGCGATCCGAAATCAGAAATTATCATACAAGATATATTAAAGCTAGTTTTGTTTGTTTCCGTAAAATACGCCTCCAATTGCCTATAAAGTTTGCTATCGCGATATTTAACAAACATTAAATATTTGAACACAAAAAGGAGTATGAAAACAACGTAAAAAGAATTTAAAGATAAAATACAAAATTTCGCCGCTGCCATTAATTCGCAGCGATAATAAAATACGGAAAATGAAACGGGAAGTTCAAAAGATTCATTCGCACCGTTCATCCATTTGAAAGAGTGTCTGTTTTTTGCTTATATAGGGATCGGCCGAACGATTCATCACCGATCGGCATTGATACAACGAAAAGAGGCTATATTTTGTCAACGCAGATGTTGTTCGTGATTGTTCCGCGCGTCCATCCCGCGAGCAACCGACTGTCCGTTTCCCCATGTTTTTTTGATAAACACTTTTAGTTACGAGATTATAAGTACCGATTTTTGCCCGCACCCTGGCTTTGTACCACTTTTGACTAGAATTGAATTTTGAATTGCTATTACGAATACGGAATCGGTTCACTCCGGGCGGGATTTCGCGAGACAGATAGTGCGTCGGTGTGCTTGCCCAAAAGGGGTCTTTGAAACTCATACGATACCTTGAAATAACTGTCTTTTCTTGGTGTCGCGTTTACAATGCTTTTAAAAACGTTACGTGACACAAAGAAACTTGTTTCATCAAATAAATGTGAACTTGCGCTGTAATTGATAACAAAATAAGACTTAAATGCTTCATCCCACGTGGAAATCTTGTTACCACTCGATTCAATAGCCGCTCTGCCACTGTAATTAACAGACTGACGCCATTCGTTGCTGATTACGCCGCCCAAATTTCTACATGGGATGTTTACATTCGTTGTCGTGTGGGCCCGAGTTCATACGTTTCATCTTGTCCGACTAACGAATTACAGATGAATTAGTAAACGCTTCTCATGCTTCGCAGAGAATGACTTTATCGTTAGTTCGTTGGAGGTCGAGAATTGATTTTAGACGAGACGTACGTCGCGAAACCGGACCCACTCAAACACAAGATTCGCGAATGAACTTGGAACAATGCTTTTATGTGAAATTGGAACATTTCTGCTGGGTGTGGATGGGATATTTGGCGGAGTGGTTGGGTGGAGGGGGTTTGTATTGTGTAAAAGCAACGCCATAAGTGAAAGAACACAATGTTGCATCTTTAATAAGTTGAATTAAAATTGGGACATCGGACGCGAGACATCGCTTCTCGCGGCTTTCGGACCGCACTCGGATGGGATGAATGCGAACAGAGAAGGATGGCTCTCTGAGCCGCGAGATAGGGTTGGCTCGCGTCTCGATACCCTCCGATCCGCGTTCGAGATCCGAGTACTTTTTTGCATCTGTAGTGAGTGCCTCCGCGATTATGAGATGCGCGAACATTTGTAGATCAAGTTCCTAAGGTAATAATAATATTATGCATATGCGTATGTTACTGTTAATTAACTGTCTGCTGTGACAATGGTTACGGTTAATTAATTGATATCTGTTAGTTTAAATATGGTTTCACCACGTGTAATCGCCTCCTCTTCTTCTCTCCATCACTTGCTTTACCTATCGAGTATACAACGTACGTCGGCTAAGCTACAAACATTTATTACATTTATTTTATCATAAGTTATACTCGTTATAAGCACGCAGGAACGCGCTCTGGAAGAGGATGATCGAGGAAGGGTGGTTTGTTATTGTCGAACTGGAGGAAGAATGAATTCAGCGAATTCTGGGTGAGAACGTCCAAATTGGGACTCTTTTTGGGTCCGGATGGTGGGGACGACCGTTTGGAAGATGGGCAAATTTGGCCGCGCGTTCCAGTGCGGCATCGCGATTGGTAGCACACGACGAGCATACACTGAGAAGGACGACGTGCTTCCTTTACACTTACTTATTAACTGTTTAACTGCGATACACTGTAAGTACTGTTCTACTATTAACTACTAATCTGTGAGTTATATTTGTGAATTGTTGGTTTACTGTAACGGAAAAACCCTGACAGAGGCACACACTTGGCAGAATGGGACAAACAATTCTGGTTTGTCTGGTAGCCCGAAGAATTCCGATTGCTCGTCTGCTTATCATACGTCATGCGATTTCGTGATTTTGAATCAGTCTCTCTCTCTCTCGGACTCGCATACGGAGGGTGCTGTTCTTAAGGATTCCGGGGCCAACAAAAACATATTCCCGTGAACGTAAATATTTTGAAAAGTGTTATGGCTGCTCGGGCAACCCAAGCAGACACGTCGTCCTGCGTAAGTTGCTGCGAGCAGCACCGCGGCGGGTCTGACACGCGTCGCTTGCCATCACGGTATCTCTTGACCACAAGGACCAAACAAGGTGTTGCCACCGTGAGCTTACGCCTCCGTCTCAAGCTCGCGTTACAAACCCACCGTCTTAGCGACTATTGCTTCCATTTATATAGTGGACATTTAAACAACTTATTCCGGTTTTTAATCACGGAGGCTCGGTCATCGCGTGAAAACGCGACGAGACGCCGAGGCGCTCGCACTGCTAGACTGTCGGTTTTCATGCTGCGCATTATTACGGTTCGCACGGATATACGTAAACGCTCGTCCTCTACAATCCTTCACGCGTATTTCGTATATTCGTGCTGCAAGATTATTTCATTAAAAAATTAAAACCCGTTTAGAAAATCAAACTAATTCTTTGATTGATTCTTTTGCTATGTAAAGCCGCACTAAGGCACTGCACCTCCGAAAAGGTTGCAGCGTCACGACATGTCTCAAGTCGGGGTGTACGCAACGAATTCTAGACAGTCCGCGGATGGTCCGTCCCGCAAAACCACGGGACTCGTTGTGCCGTACTGTCTGTCGTCGCGTTTTAAAATCGTCGCATCAATGTTGTCATACATTTGGTTGAGTGGTGTGGTTGGTTATTGTCAATCATCGTGTGAGTGCATCTCCGAACAAGGGTCGCTATCCTTCTGAACGTAAAATTTCGGTTCAAATAAAATTTGCGCTTTTCGAATGCAGTTGCAATTTTATCCGTTTGAGAGGCAAACCAGCCGGTCGCTCGTTTGCCGTCCCAATGGCGCCCTCGTCAATCTGCGAGGTACCAAAATTTTTAATCTTGCCAAATGATATTTCACGAAATTTGATTCTTTTAGGCAATTTACAAAATCAATTGGCTTTACATATCCGTAGCGTGTGTTTTCGCGTGTCATCGTGTACTGTGTGTGTAACGTGTGTAGTTGTGTTGTGAGAGTCCTCGGAAGGCTCCCGTGTATGAGAGTTGTTTTAGCGTGCGGGGAGGCACGTTTCTGAACCAGGGCTATATTGATCAGCGTCTAAATGTGGGCATATTTATACGCTGCTTAATCTGTGTCTTCTGTGTCCTTATATGGATTGTATGCGAATGTATTCTGTGGTTCGGCGCATTGGCCGCGCACCTGTCATAGGTTTGCTTTATTGCGTTAAATTCGAGGTCGAGTCGTATTTGTGAGTGTGTATGCGCTGGGAGTATACACCAGCGCATCCGGGCTATGGCATTTTTTAGATTATAAACATTTAGCAATTTACATGAAGAGATTAAGATTATGATTAGGGTCGACTGCGCTAACTTCTCGCACTCCCTTCGACTTTCTCCAGCGAGGATGCAACCATCTCGGCTCATTATTCTTTTCTCGCCGTGTTTCGACGGTTCGCATTTTCCTTTTGCTTTCTTTCCTCAACTTCTTTCGCGTCGAAGTGGACAGTCTTGCCGTCGACCCCCTTACGAGTTACGGGCATATGTAAATCAATACATTTGTAAATTTTTTTGTGCTTTTTTTGTTCACAACCGCCGCGCGCCGGTACGGTTGTCAACTTTTTTTTTTTTTTTTTTTTTTCATTCAGCGATTACAGAACATACACTACGAACTATTGTAATTGTGCTTTGTTTTAGTTAATCATATTGTACAACTGGTTACGGTCGAGCTCCGACCCGCTTTATTCCCTTTAAATAACTTTTGTTTTTGTTTTTTTTTTTTTTTTTCATTTGAACAAAACGGTCGTCTGTTAATCGTTTCATGGCTGTGTCATGAAGGATTTCGACATGGTGTTTGTTATTGTTTGTTGTTGATGCTTGTTTAGTGGTTGCTGGTGTTGTGCTTGTAATTTCATTTCCTTGTAGGGATTGAAATCATTGGTTTGACTGAATGGCATCGTTTCGCATGGACTTTTTTGACTCTTTTACACTTGAAATAATTTCCGTTTCAAATTATTGGCATGTTTTGGATATTATAGCAGCATGATAATTATTCCGTTTTTCACTTACATTCGACAGTTGTTAATGATTACAAAAAAAGAGAGACATTTTCGAAGATGAATTTTAATTTGCAATGATAGATCAATCGACGTGGTTAATTCGATGGAATTGAATTAATTTTGATTAATTGATAATTTATTAATAAGTTTGAACTCAAACTTTAAAAAGTTGCATTTAATTTAAGAAATTGGTAAATTCGAACGTCAGAAAACAAAAAATTACATTGTGATAGTTTAATAGATATCAAATGATTGTGGAAGTAAACAGCGCTATTCGTATAAATTGATCAATTCAAATAAAGTGTTAGTTTGACTACATTATCATAGCTGTACAATCCGTCACGATGCTGTGTGTCTTTGATGAGTGGAAATGTGTGTTAGTGTAAATGACGTACCGTATGTTAGTGTCAAAGAAAAAACAAGAAATTTTCGGATCGATCTGCAAAAGACCGACGCACAGAAAAGAAACTTGGTCGATAAAAATATTATCGTTGGTTACGCAGGCGAGGGTATGCACTCGCCCACGCTTTAGGTATTTACATAGAAACTAACCCTATTGCATTATGTACTCGTTTAAGTTACCGTAATTCTCGTTAATGTTGTGAATATCAAGATGTATTTACACTACTTAATCCGAGGAAAAACTCTGTAACTAAAAGTTGTCTGACAAATAAAATGCTGAAACCATTAATTATCGCCAACGTTGTCACTGTATCAGATTCATGTTAGGTAGTCATTACGTCATTACTTTAAGCCAAAGTGTAGGAAATTTTTGCATCTAAAGTGTAGAGTGCCGTTTTAGGGATGAAAATTGAATTCTTGAAATTTTCAGTTTCATTTTTTGGTATCCAAAACTGTAATCTGAACGTGAAACGGTACCGATTGTTAAATACAGTTTTGATGAATTATAAGCGATCTGTTACTTCTCTTTGTCCAGATTGTGAAATTCCTAGGCAACGCAGCTTATCCGCACGTGGCTTACGTTTCAACGAAGAATGCCGACGTTAGGCTACAGAACTGCTGTAATATCTGAGAAATTAATTTATAGCGTTTTCATGAATAATTTGACCATGTCAAGCGTATGTGTTTCTAAATAAATATTTAAAAATGTTTAAGTATTCCGACCACAGACTTGTGTTAAATTGTCTTTTTGTCTTCTTGATTCAAAGCTTTTACGTACAATTATAAAATATTCGATCTCCGTGATAGTTCGTATTGTTTTCTTTTATCAATGTGTATTGTCCGTGACGCATTCATTTTATTTTCTGTTTCTTCTTCCTTTTTTGTATTTGAAAAGTCTTGCGTGTACTTTTAAATCGGAACGTTTACTTTTTACGTTTCGCATGATTTATCTCAGTAATTACGATTACGATTGCACAAACCTAACGTCGTATGATTTCTGTTCGGTTTATGATTTTGGTAAATGATGGTTAGAATCGCAACGATCCATTACGCGATTCAATTTCTTGCCTCGTGTAGTTCTCGTTGCGACGGCAAACCGAACATTTTCCTCATCGAAAACGCGAACGACCACGACTTTAGGGTGCGAACCGCTGTGTTTTGACAACAACACGGTTCGCTCCAATTGTTAACATTTACGGATTCAAAAAATTCAATTTTTTTCCATTCTGCCTCGATCTCATACTCGTCTTCATTAGCATCTTCTTCTTCTTTACCTGCCTTCTAAGTATTGCGAGAACGTAACGGTATATTGCAAGTAAAAGTTCAAAACGACGCAACTTTATACGCGTTTAGTTGGAAATAAAAAAATATTTCGTTTATAACGATCACAGGACCTCAGATTACTCCAAGCGCTCGTCGTCTCACACACACACTTAGCCAAAATCATTCACTCGCAGACAGGCTTAAAACATTCGGCACCAAAGCACTCAGTCAGTCGCAAGAATTCTCACACAAATTCTCACGCAATATTCAGAATCGCACAACGCGCGCATTAGAGTGCAATACTCGTTTCACGCTTTTTTAAATCTAATTTTTTTTTAAACTCAGCCTCTTCTCTATTTCATTATATTTGAATCATAAAAATGCACCCAAGTGCGCGCGCGTGCCTCATTCGTACCTCTTTCTCCTAGCTATACTAGTCTCATAAACCCTATATTTATTATTTATAATATATATAATATATATAATATATATAATATTTAGCATTTAGATTTTTTAATCTCTTCTCTCTTGCTTTTTGAAGATTTCTCATTTTTCTTTCGCGATTTCTTCTTTTTATGCCATACTCTTGTATGTATATATAATATATATAATATAACTTGTTTGTAATAATTATATTTTGTTTGTTTGCTTAATGCTAATAGTTTTTGTGCTACAACGAGCACAGCTGCGCGCATGGTTGTGTGATAACTTGTGTCTGTATTCACGTGTTTGCGTGTTTGTGTGCTTGTGTGTCTTGATCACCTTTCGCATTTGTATTTATAATGTGTACACGTTTATTCATATCAACTTCATACAAATTCGCGATGTCGTCTGTATTAGGTATGTTATATTTGTGCAGTCAGTACGGTCCGCTTTTTTCGTCTACGAAAGAAACCGTTTATATGGACCGGCGCGTCATCATATCGTCAATTATGTCGTTATGATAGTCTTATCGTTATTTATCTTTAGATTTATTTTATTTATTACAATTTACATCTTATAGTTTAGTAGACGCGAGTTACGATTAATGGGAATCTTATTAAGTGCTGTTAACGATTTCTTTTGTTTGCTTGCTTATTACAGATATTGAGCCCTGTACGGTACCACGGCCGCATCGTAACGCTTTAGCTCTTGTACTCTTATCTTAGTACCTGCGAGGGTAAAGGAAACCGCGAATCTACGCCCGGGTAGAGTCGCAGGTCTTTTGTTACAATTTTAATCTTTCAGTTTTATGGCACGTTGCGGGCGTACATTCGGCGACGTTCCCGGTTAATTGTAATTAGGAACACTGGATAGCGAGCTAGCGCGTCGACAAAGTGACTTTTTACTTCGCGAACGTCGCCGAACCGCGGTCGTGGAAAGTGGTCGCGTTGACGCGCCGCTTCGAGCGTCGCGACCGCGCGACTCCGCGCATTAAGCTTGATTGTTTGTTATTGTTCAATGGTTAACTGTTCTATTGATTACGCGATAAATGTTTTATCGTCACAATGAAATGTATTGTACTGCTGAGACATCAGTGATTGCGCATTGACCGCTCTTGAACGCACTACTGGTGTCCTGATTGAGGTCTCTTATGTAGCTTCGGCGATGCCAGCTTCCATTTCTTGGACCTTTCGCTTAACACCGTGGTTGTCGATTTGGGAAATCGCTGACTTAGTCACCTGTTGGTTATTCAGAGCCAAGGAACGTTCCGACTGTTGCTGACTTTGCAGTTGCTGAGTTTGCAGTTGCTGTTGCTGTTGTTGCTGCTGTTGATGTGGGGATTGCTGCTGAACTTGTTGCTGGTCACGTTCCATTGACAGGGACATATCAGACGTCCAAGGGGTCCACTCGTCTCAGTAGTAACTGAATTTTCATGGTTGCTGATTGCTTTGTTGATTGACCACGTGTTGGAGAGTGAAACTTAGGGTACGAGGATCGTGTAACCTCAAGGCCTGCTCTAGTCGCTGCTCTTGAAGTCTAAGCGCCTCTCCTGAAACATTTTCTTGTGTTAATTAAGACTACGTTCTTTATTTATCTAACTATCCTCGACTTGGCAATGTTATTTTACGCAAATATTTGTACAGTATTTAGTTAGAAACATCATATTCAAATATTTCAATACGATAAGCGCGTTAGTTCATTTTAATTAAGCATGCAATTGAGTTTTAAGTGGATTTAAAAATAAATACCTATTTCAGGTGATAAAGTGTCTGTTTGGGACAATTGCTGATTAGTGTGATGTCCTGGCATTCCAGAAGCCCCACCTCCATTATGTTGTCCCAAATGATGCCTCATATCGTTTCCTACTGAACTTGCTGCAGCTGCCGCAGCTTGCGATACCTATTGATATGAAAAAATAAGGTTATGGTAAACTAGGTATGGATCATATATATGCAAATATAATGGCCGAAATAATACTGACAGCTAGCCTGAGAGCAGCTTCTGCCTGTGAACGTAGCAGTGCTTCAGCTGGATGCATTCTTAAGGTTTGTTCCGGGCCAGAAGTTTGAACACCTTGCTGTTGAGGTCCGGTTGTACCTTGTCCACCGCTACCCATGTCACCATTATTACCCATTCTCATAGCTGCCGCTAAGGAAGCTACGTCAACTGGTGATAAATTTGGCGATACGGAATTTTGTAAACCTGTTAAAAATTAATTCGTTTATTACTTTTGGTTGAATATAATATATTAGCGATTTCAAATTGGAGAAGAAAATGTTAATTTAATATGACACTGATAATACAGCAATTTAAAAGGTAATATAATTTAAAGTACTAAATTATTTTTGTAATAGATATGATAGACGTTATATAAAACAAACGTAAATTTAACTAAAATTTATATTATTTTGTTATGTGTTATATTACTTTGTTTTTGAATACATTTTACATTGAGGTCAAAACAAATATTGGATATAAATAATTATATTACAAAATAAAAATAAATCATTATAATGTACAGCTTTAATTTAAATTACAGTTGAATTAAATCATTGAATCCAACCGGTGTCTGAATAAAGCGTCATCTAAACAATTTTTACCTGCAGAAACTGCAGCAGCCATTACTGCCATCCGCTGTTGTTGGGATTGCATTTCATCGTGGTACTGTTGAGCCGAACTGGGTTGACTTCCGGCACGCAGCATTTCACTTAACTTTCCACTTGGACCAGGAGACGCCATGTTATTGTTGTTGTTATTGTTGTTATTATTGAGTAAACCGGTGCCTAAGTGGAAATCTACTCTCGTTAATGTACAAGTGTTCTAACCAACAAATCGATCGTTACAAATGCTAAATTCACACTCACTTCAATCTTCCCGCCCCCGTATCGAAAATACCCGCAGGACATCAACAAAATCGTTTATTTGCGAGATCGGAATTTTTTGGACGGCGCATTTAATATACGAATTAATGAATTTCGTATAATTTTGCTTCAGAATGTTCGTTGAAAGATTTCGTTATAATTTATCGATTCCCTTGCATCGTTTTCTTATAAATTCAATCGCGATCAGATTAGATGGAATGTTAATCACGGCAGATAAAAGTGAATGGGAATTTCGTTGTTCTGAAGAAAGAAACCAATCAATACGTACCAGGTTCACTACCGGCTGAAGACAGCCTTCCATTTCCGCTACTGCTATCCGAATGGGCCGACGGTGAAGGGCACATTGGTGTTTGTTGCATGTTTGGTGGTCCTCCAGACTGACTTCCCAAAACTCCTAAGCTTGCTCCTAAACCAAATCGACTATTAAATGCTCTGATCTCAACAGACTGATGCACTGAGAGAAAATTAATGCAGGAAAAGTGGTACTTAATCCTTTTTAAGAATTTCAAACCATAAACAAATCTGACCTCAATTTTGGGTAGATCGAAAAGTCATCTAAGTCTAACTAGTAAAGTGTCCTAATGTCTAACTTGGATTTCATGGCAGTTGAACATGAATAAACGATTTCTAATAAAAATGATTAGATGTGATGAACGTCAAAATTGAGATCAGTCTATCCAAATGATTTCTATGGTTCCCTAACTTTTCCTCATTAACTATTTTACCGGATAGTGTAAGTGGAGAAGTATCAAGAAAACCTCATCGTCATTACCTAAACTTGCGGAACCTGCAAGCAGTTCTCTTTCCCTTCTTTCCGCGGCGGCTCTACTAAGAACGTATTGCGCCGCAAATTGATGTTTCGGATCCATTCTCATGTGTTCCATATGACTGAGTAAACCTTTAAACACAACATAATTTGTGCTCAGTAAACTGCCCTTCGACTTGGCGAAAAAATAAGCTTCGATGAATTCGCGAAACTTACCACTTTCGTGCGTGAAAACGGCTTGGCATACAGAACAAGGCCACATCCTCAGACTCGTGCCTAGTTGGCTGGTTTCCGGATGACAAGCTAGATGTTTTCTTAGACTTCCTTCATTCACGTAGTGCTTTCCACATACCGGACAAGGATGGTTGGCAGTCCGTCGTTTCGCTAGGTAAACCCCGGCAACGGATGTTGTGCAGTCAGCGGAAGGAACAATAGTGCGACACAATGTCAAGGTCAATGCCAAGCAGGAAAAAGCGCCCCAATGACGAAGAAGCCTCCACCACAACATTTACTCAAACGCATTCGCAACCATCATACAAAGTGAACAAACTGTGTACAACCTGAGTTCACTTAGCGTCTCGCGAAATTGAATAAAAACTTTGCAACTATACGTTTCGACAGTATCATTAATTAAACAAATTGATTATTCAACAATGTCGTATCAACATTGAACTCTAATTATAAACCGTCGTACCACATAGTTTTCATTCAATTTCGAAAGATGAAACATAATAAATGTAATATTTGACGTCTAAGATAAATAAAAATGTTTCGTTTGAAGCGAAATGGAAGAATGAAATAAGAAGATTATATGTTAAAGTTTATTTGAATGACTACACGAGGAAATGTATTCAGACTGTCAAATGTTACATCTACCTATGAAGATGTGCAACCGTAATACCAGACACGCCACAACATAAAGAGAAAGAAAAATGCCCAAACAGCACCAAGTTGAACAACGGTGCCATCTGGGTGCAGAGACTGGATGTTAGTAAAAGAACCCGGTTAGTACTTCAAAAGTGTCCACCGTGCATGTGAAGTATGAAGTGTCGCCCGCACCAAAAGCAAGACGGATTTCGAGAAGAATCGTCTCCCTTTCTCATTACATTATCATATATCCTAGTCTCGCGTCACCGTCTCTCCTCTGTTAGTTTAGTAACGAAGGTACAGGTACCCGGGACCTCGAATGTTAAATCGACGATGAATCATTGAACGCATGCGTTAACCCTTGACTACTTACGGCTAACGAGTTTATGAATAAGCGATCGCGCGTCGGATCGGGGAAGAGAGAAAGTGAGCAAGAATCACGTATCGTTGATACTTACTGGCTACGCCGGAGGCATTCGGGTCCTTGTGCGTATGCTTCATGTGCTCCATAAGGGCCTCACCGCCGAGGAAGAGCTTGTGGCAAACTGGACAGCTGGTTGCATTTGGGCCGCCAATCAGGGCGGCGTGTTGCTGGAACACAACACGCTGTTGCAACTCCTTTTTTGGTCGACGTAGACACGCGGACACCAGTCAGCCACCCCGAGAATACCACCCGAGAGTTGCGTACCAGAAGCGCAGGACAGGCGGGCACAGAACAGAACGATACCAGTGAGAGTTAAGGCACCAATGCCGCCGCCACCATAGACTTTACGCCTTGCACAATTTTGCTTTGTCTTTGCTATTTTTATTGATTTCGGGACTACGAGATTCAGGACTTAATTTGTTTGATGGATGTTTCAGGATGAACTCATTCCCGGTCCGAATGCATAGCTTGCGTTTAATCTATATATTTAATACGTTTGTGCGGCTGATACGATAACGCGTTTATAAAGGTGTATTCATAAAAAGCGATATTAATCGACATTTATACAAGTGTGTTGTTTTGAATAACACTGCTCTGGAATGAATCATCCAGGTAGGACATAGGATAGTTAGAAGATGGAAGACAATGAAGCAAAGCCCGAGAAATCAAACGTAGAAGCTGGGGTCCAGAAGTTAATCGAAGCGTTTGTTAGTTTGATTAAAACCGTGGCTCAGTCACGTCAGAACAAACGACGTCTTCGATCAACTTAACTTGACCCTAAAACGGATGAGTGGGAACTTGTGGGATATGCAAAGCATAGATTCAATGATTGGCAAATTATAATGTTTTACGATGAAATAGACTATTAACTACAATGAAATTCGACGTCCTCTTATTTTTTTTGTCGCTGCATCTCAGTTTTTGCGAATTTTTCTTTTTACTCAACGGTATAATTTAGTTGCGCGATGTGAAAAAAGCGTTCCGCGGTCGTTCGCTATCATTCTTTTTTTGTTGCCCCTTCTCGTCGACCACTTATTCGTGACTATGAAGGTCGTTCGTATGGCGCACACGAAGGCGGGCAAGTATGGCGGGTAACCTTGCTCGAAGGACAAGGGAGACAAGGGGTTTTATTAAAATATTGTCGAAACTCGAGAGTACAGGAAAACTGTCTGCAGAAGAGTCAAAGAAAAGGACAGACAAAGAGAAGAAGACTTGGAATTTTTTTTATTTTTCGTCTGTGGTCCCCTTTCTTTTTTCTGATTTTATTATACTCCTTCGTGGAGTTCGTTTGCCTTTTTCTTTCCCTTTTCGTTTTTTCTCCCGGACCTAGGGCAACCGAGAGCGACTGCTTTGCTGCGTGTAAGTTATTCTCGGAGGGAGGCTGCGGTCCGAAGGTTCGACGCCCCGACCTGGCCCAACTGGAAAAAACCGGTTTCTTCTTGAGCTCTTTCTTTTTTGCTGCATCCTTGCTTTTTGCCTCGGCCAGAGAACTCGCGCAAGTCCCTCGCACTCTCTTTCTCCATGATATTCCCTCTTTGTTTCATACAGCCGGCTAAGATGCTGTCACGTGGGCGACCCTGTATGATTCTACGTGACCAGATTCACCTCGCGTGTCGCCAGTCGCTCTCCATCGTCCATTCCCAATTCCAACGGCGTTACTCTTCCTGGTGCTATGGATCTTATGAGATCTTGAACCTTGAGAGCGTAACGCCTGGGTCCAAGTCTCTATTCTATATTTGTAATTTCTTACTTCCTGTTTACTTGAGACAAATATAGACCATGAAACATATCAGCACAATCATTTAAGATCATTTCTAAGTTCAACATCACAATGCTTTTATGCAATAAACGAGTGCAATTTCATGATTATTATTTTCTTTAACTTTCACAATTATACATAATTTTAATTATGCAATGTAATTAATATCCTTGCATAGTCATATTTTTATTTAAAATCATAGTATGACAAAAAATAATAACATTAGATCATTGTTAATTATAATATTTATTATATATTATATCTATATTATTGCAAATATAGTGATTTAACTATTAGTAATAAAATTCGTTTAGTATACTATAAATGTCTTAACCATCAATTTGAAAGTTTGCTTTTTATGGTTTTTCTGCATCCTCGGGGTAACAAAGAAAAGATAAGAATATTTCTACATTGTTTCTGTTATAATTTCCTTCTTCGTGTATCTCTGTCTCCATCCTCCTTTTGTTAATCCTTTAAGGATAGAAAGGGATTGCAATATTCGTAATCCGTTAGAATCTGCTTTCTTTTTAGTTGATCAACTCGGGGGCCTTGTCCACTATCTTAGCTACGTTTTTTACAGACGGTTCATCTTCTGCGCGCTTTACTAATACAATTAAATCGCGATCATATTTTTCCATGTATAGAAGTAGATTTTTATAAAGAAATAGGTGTCCGTAGCATTCGATGTCTAAACCGAGTTCGGGCCAGGGAGTGGCGTAAAAAGGAAGTGGGTGTGAACACACGCGTAGCGATGCGTGAAGTCGGACACGATGTAGCCATTTTGTGTGCTGTAAAGAGTCTCGAAGAAACCATCTTTAATCTCTTTCCTCGTGAAGTACGACGGAAGAGCGAGTGGGATATATCGGAATATTTATGATTCGGTCTTACGCGCAGAATCGTAATTATTTATCCAAAAGCGTCAGTCGGTCAAATTCAGAATTGGGCATTTTAACATTAATCGACGCAATTCGGTCTTTCCTTCTCCCTCTGGGAGTTGATTATTTCCCTTTTTTTTCTCCTTTTCGCGGTCTTTTTTTTGTTCGTTCATCTCTTTGCTCTTCGAGGTCGCGAGCCTTACAGGCAGACAACCTTCGTACGATACTTTGGTTGCTGGGTACGTCGGTCTGAAAGATATACTTGCCCACCTCTTGTCTCTCACCTTGTAATTTTGCATCTCTCTCTTTCTTACGCGTGCACTTTTCTCGCACCCTCTTGCTCTTGACATAGCCGCAGTCAAGCGATCATATTTTCATGCCTCATCGTCTTCGTTTAAAAAAAGATGTTACTTGTTATTATACATTTTAAATATTTTCCCACATAAATCGCGTTACGGAACAGCCTCTTAAAAACCGACAAAGGATGAATTTGTTTCTTGTATTTAGCCACCGCACGTATTTAATTACACGCGAGAGCGCAACGGGTATTTATACTCCCGTTCAAAAAGTACTCATACCGAGCGTAAAACGTAACTTTGGATAAGCGTATGAGATATTTATATTGATTTTTGCGTCTTTTCTTTTACAATTCGAGCTCGTTACGATTGCAACGTTGCGTTCTGTTTGAATGTAAACACGAATTCATTTTAATCCAGCGTTTGTTCATTTTTTTTCTCCATATTTTTAGTTGCCGGGCGGAAATATGGTGGAAACAATTAACCATTCTATTCATCTGAAAGGCATATTGTGTACCAGTTTAAGGTATTCAACCGTTTTGCTATATGTTCCTTTGCTACGTTCAACTCCTTCCTTCAACCCTACCTAGTCTGGCGTTAGTAATCCGCAAAGATACACGTGTTGCAGGATCGAAAAAAGACTGGTATTGTAAAAAAGCATATATAGCAGGTCTCCTCGCGTGATGCCAATAATAGTTTGAACGGCGCATTGATTGTTCCGTAGTGACAAACGTGCCGGAAAGCCCCGTCGGGAGAGGGTCAGGCACAATGGCGAAAATCTACCCTGTCAGGGTTGGCGGCAATGATTTCATTAAAGACCCTTGTGTGTATGCCGAGGCGAATGAAAAAATACGGGCCCTGGGGGCGGGATCTGACAAAAAGTAGAACTGCCCTACGATTTCCGAATAGAATTCGGCATCGTAGTTCGGCCCGATGTGAGTAGTCGATCACGCCGACCGGTTTAACCAATCATGCGGCATAAATTCACGCGGCATAAAAATAGAGCGCAGAGTCTTAAAAAAGAGGTGTGTGGGCTTTTATACGAGGAATCGATTCGGAATGAGTTTTAACGAGCAGAATTTTGTAAGATTTGAAATAGGCATACGTATTTAACTTGCAGACGATTTCGCTTGCTTGCGTTTCGAGATTTAATAACGACTCGGGAAATGCAAAATAACTATAATAATGCATATTTATATTTAAATCAATTTCAAATTTATTAATATTGTTTTTGTGCAGTTAATATTATAAAATGGTAATTTGCAGTGAACTGACGGTTTTAGAGGAATTCGTGTCATGAATTATAAATGACAGTTTTTTCATTTATCATTTATGTACACGGAGAACACGTTTTATCAAAAAATACTATATTTACTACCACATCTAGGATGAGGCTTTTAAACATGAAAATAATACTCTTTATTACTGTATAGATT
>JABFQC010001452.1:0-19344 GCA_022817085.1 Psilanteris sp. ZL-2020 | reverse complement strand
GAACTATGTACATCGTTAGTCGTACAATTTCACAATGAACTGGTCTTACAATTTGAATAGTAATCAACGTCAACCAAAGAGACAACGGGATTCAACTGGTTTAACCAATGAGAAGAATCAAAATGTTACAATGTAAATTGTACAATTTCATTTTCTCAGTGTATTATAAACTGCAATTTTTAGAATTTTGTTTTAAGGTTGCCAAATTAAGGTTATAAACAGTAATTTTCTAAGTTTAATTTTTCTGAGCGTAAATAATTGTTTACCAGGTTATACAGGTTTCTATAGTAATACATTTTCAAATGTTTGTTTCGATACCCTTGGAATGCCAGAACTACAGTAATGTTTAATACAACTTTTTTCTGCGTGTATACATGCATTTTATATTTTATTCTATTCGCATTATATATCCACTACTAGATAATAGACCCACCACTATTATCAAACAAAAACGTGACACATCTGCAATTTACGATGCAGAAAACCAATCAGCTGATGAGAAACGAGCCTTTTCATTAGCAACGCATTAACGCTATACAATAACATGTCGATTTTACGGCTATCGCTGCAACTCAAATTAGACACTATTTATCTTGTTCTTTTTGTTCTTCTTTTTTTTTCTTTTTTCGTTACGTCTCTTTTTCGTCCAAGATATCTTTCCGCGCGAACAATTTCGTTTGGAAATTGCACCGAACGCAAATTGAAACAAATTCTCAGACGCTCGATTAGCGATGTGTCATTTCGTTATCGCATCCCACATTGCCACGTTTCTGGCAGCATTGTCATTGGCGCGTCACCGTCGCTGCTCCGAATGCTCCGTTATTATTATAATTATGATCAAACGAACGCGTTCGGCGATACGCTCCGGTTTTCGCGCGTAACCGTACGATCGTTTATCGCGGTCGCGCCGCGCACATCGGCCGCCGTTAATGAAATTACCGCGCGCTTAGTTAATGCCTAAATATAGCGTCGAACCGCGAGCAAAAAGCTCCGCGGATCCTCCGAAACGTGCCCATTTCTCAATGCCTCTTTCCACTTTCCTCGATGCACGTGCGATTTAATAGTTGCGCCGTTCTCGCAATATTCCTCCGTTAAAAAGCAAGGCCTGCTTTTTGCTCGTGCTTTTTGCGTCTCTTTTTATTATACACATATACTCTTACGCGTTGTTGTTCGAAAATTGGGATTATTCGTGTTGATACGCGTTGCAAATGAAAACCGAAGCGACGAAATTGATTAACATCGATGTTCGGTTTTATTCAAACGCGCGTGCAATTAACATTCAAACGATGGAATAGGGGGATTGAAGCGGCGGATTAATTGCGTCATAACGATTTTACTACAATTTGTGTAATAATAACACAAAGAACTTGGAGAATAAATTATAATTCGTATATTAGATTTTGACACTTTGCATTACAAATTCGTCGTATGTTTCGAGAAATATATATACATATATATATATATTATATATACGATTTACGCGCGAGCATTCAAGGTCCGCTTCCATTTATTAAGTATTTATGAATAATAAAGGTATTTTAATTTGTTCATTGAATCACGCGTCGGAGTTTAAAAATATTATTATACAATGAGGAAATGAAGCTTTACGAATTCTCGGTTTGCTTGTCCTTACCGATTAAAAATCATATTTATTAACACGAAATTCAATACCGTATACAATCAGAGCCGAATAAGTGAAACGCAAAATTAATATTATGTATTTTACACGCGGTTGTTATTATTGTTGCATACACGTCAAATGACTTAAACTCGGAACAAGAGTTATGGTATTTAAATCATCGTATATTTCGATTCGAAATACGCTGATTGCGATTTATTATTGACCGATGTTCGAAGGAGTAATTTATACGCGTATAATAAACTACTTTACTTAATACCAAATATATCGTATGCAAAATAATAAACAAACCGCACCGCGGGGAATTTAAAACAGACCAGAATTCGGGTTAGAAGGGACGAAGGAATGCCACAGGAACAACAATCGGTGTTCGAACAAGTCGGGTCGATGACTTGAACGCGAGCCACGTTCGCCGCACGAACCCTACAGGATGTATTACTTGAAACGTCATCAAACGCGGCTTGTCATTGAGAACAAACCGCAAACGGCCAAAATTGTTCGTTATCAAAAAATGTTGCAATGAAAATTCTTTGAAATAGCCAAGACCGAAGCGTACAATTATGAAATTGCAAATAACAGTGGTTTGGGGTAAAAAAAATAGAAAAAATCAGGGTCCGTTTATAATTGATTCAGTTGGAAGTTTTGGATCAAAATCAAGGCAATGTAAAAATGCTTTAGTCACAAACGTGATGTTGTTTAAACAACGCGTTACTTTGTAACATTAAATCCAGTCATAATATGCATTTAAATAAACCTTCAGTGAAGGCGAGTTATTGGATGCGTTCATCTTTGTATTTTAATTTGCAGATCGGTTATCATTTGGGCCTTATAATGATAAATAGTTATAGTATTTGTTCAATTTAAATTTGGTTTTAGAAAATGAAGAATATAATATAATTATTATTATATATACGTTAACAATATTTTGTTCGTATTTTATTACTCAAGTTATTTGAATAATGTTGTATAACATAATAGTTTTCTATATTTGTAACTAATTATTTATTTAAATATTTGACTTAATTTGAAATATGATATGTTAAAAATGTTGTGTGATTCTTTGTATTTTTAGATCAATAGAATTAACAATGACTAAAAATATTATTTGCACAGATGACATCATATAAGAATCAACAAGTATGGATTTAATTGACTGGGTTTTTTGGATGAAAGCATAGATATGGTTTCTAAATAATGGTGTTTGGATGATATACAGTAATCTTTAAAGATATAACTTAATTATGAGAATTTACGCTTTGAAATAATAAATAAATTTGAATAATAGAGGATGCATTGAAACTATACCATTGCACTTACATATAATACACTTGTGATACTTAAAATAAAAATAAAATGCAATAATTCATCATAATAAATTGTCTGATAAATGCAATCATTGTACAATGATACTGTATACAAAAAATTTTGAATAGTTAATTAGCGAAATGAATATTAACATAAATTAATTGAAACGTGTTTCATTAGCATTAATTATTCTTAATTTCAACCAATTTTGTTTAACACATTGTTTGACGCATTTACCGTAAATAAATAAATAACTTTAATTTATTGAATTTTAATTGAATTTAAAGTCATTTTTTTTATAAATTAAAATTTCTTTTTAACGTAAAAAGCAAATTGTATTAAATGTAAATTGAATCAAACTATATTACATTAGACAGTTAGCGTATTATCACTGATAATAAATAACATTTAACGATTCAATTTTTTTGCAGATAAATAGCAAATACAGCGAGGAATTAGCTCAAGAATGTTTGGAATGGATCAAAACTATTACTGGAGAAGATATTAAAACGAGTGGCGATATGGACAACTTTTTTGAAACTTTGAAAAACGGAGTTTTGTTGTGCAAGTAAGGAAAATTCAAATTGTCTGCAGTACCGCGTGTAATTGAAATGTCAAATTCAACCGAACCGCATTCTTAATTGTTAATCAAAAACACGACCAGTTTTGTATTTATTATCAAGTTTTAAATTTAAACCAAGTTTTATAAACAGTTGATTAATATAACTCACCCGCGTGTTATGCAAAATTTACATAAGTATGCTATTAAATTTTGTTCCAAATAAGTTTAATTTTGTTCAACAAGCATTAAAATTATGAAACGAGAACAAATCGTGAAGTATTTTTGTCTTCAACTCTTAAATATAGTAATTTGAACGACTGCTTTAATTATTATTATTACGTGACGTTATAAATGTAAAGGAATTTAATTAAAACAGTATAATTGGAATTTGCGTTAAGAAAACGTTGCATTAGGCGTGGAATAAAACAATTTATGGTCTCAAAATATGAACCCGCGTGCGTTGAAAAGTAGGTAAAACTGGTTTTGTTGAGTGTTTGCCGTCCGACGAGTCGAATATAATTGTTTGCAAAAAGCACACGTGTAATACAAAATTTGAATTTCAGCTTAGTGAATGAAATCAAACCGGGTTCGGTGAAGAAAATAAACCAAACGACGTTAGCTTTTAAGTGTATGGAAAACATAAACGGATTCTTGGAAGCCGCAAAGGCATTGGGTGTCCCGACACAGGAAACTTTCCAAACCGTCGATCTCTGGGAGAGACAAAACTTAAACGCCGTCGTCATTTGCTTGCAGTCGCTTGGCAGAAAAGTATTTGTTTGTCTCATTTTTTATACGCCTTTGTCTTTGATTCCTTTTTATTTTATAAACTATATTATTTATATTAGTGCCACGTTTTTGGTTAATCGTGTATACAAATAAGAATCGCATTAAATAACAATTTCAAATTAATTATGCTTTAATTTACAAACAATAAATAATCAACCATTAGTTTCCTCGCAGAAATGGTAACGACTTTTAATCGAATATTAATTAAGAGCGATATATTTCAAGTACCTTTGGTAATTTGACATTTGTTTAATTTTAGTTGGTAAAGAAATTATTTGAAAATCGCTTTTTATCATACACGGATTTTAATAAGTCCTGTTGTTGAACTAATTTGATGCTACTTGTTTTGTAAAATAATTTGTTGTAAAGAAAATTTAACTTTATCAATTGTTACATATAAAACTCTATATTTGTTAAAATAAATTTTTCAATTGCTTTTTTTAATTTTGATGTACAAAGTTACCGTTTTATCTCTAAATATCGTTTATTTTAATATATATAAGAAAATTCATGAGATTTATTTAGAAACGTACATTAAATATTTGATTAATGTCTTATTATTTATCTTCTCAGAATTATTGAGTGTTAATACTTTTAAAAAAATTCAATATATGATAATCATATTCTCTAATATTTATTATAATCAAAATCAAATCAAAACTCATCTGTTGTTCATTACAAATACAATTATTCCTTATCTTAATGGCAAAAGAATATTATGAAAATATCTAATTTTATAAGTAATTATCTAATTTGTAAACACATTCTTTTTATATGAATTTACAATCACAATCTAGAATTTACAATAAAAAAACTATTTTAATCAAAAAAAAAATTTACTTTATAAATTATCACATAATTACACATAAACAATACACACACAATTAAATAATTTAATAAATCACATATACACAAAATAACTGAAAATTAAACTATTTTAAAATATGTAGTATAAAATTAATAGGATCACATTAACAGCAATAATTAACGTCTAAGACTAACAAGTGGTTTAAAC
Organism: Psilanteris sp. ZL-2020; assembly: GCA_022817085.1. Taxonomy (NCBI): domain Eukaryota; kingdom Metazoa; phylum Arthropoda; class Insecta; order Hymenoptera; family Scelionidae; genus Psilanteris; species Psilanteris sp. ZL-2020. The sequence continues at coordinate 14,037 of JABFQC010001452.1, read as the reverse complement.
TTGCAGGCTGGCAATTATGGAAAGCCAAGCATCGGGCCAAAAGAGGCTGAAAAGAACGTGCGCAACTTCACAGAAGAGCAACTGAAGGCCGGCCAAGGTGTCATCAGTCTGCAATACGGCAGCAACAAAGGTGCCACCCAAAGTGGCATCAATTTCGGAAATACTCGGCACATGTAAATTTTGGGTCTTCATTTTTCTCCCTGTCGCTCGAACCCACTCTTAAATCCTTATTTTTAAGAACCACCATTAACAAACGTCGCACAATCCCAAACGATGTATCGATGTTCTCCGATTTTAATATCACTCCGTGAGCGTGAAAAAACGACCTCTATCAAACCGCTGTTTGCGTATTACGAGAAAATGTTTAATCCAAACCATCTTATTTATGTCTCAAGCGCTAATTCGGCCACCAATCGTAATACTTTGACAATTATTACACAATTGAATATTTGTGCATACAATTAAAATATTCACAATTGCGTAATGATACATACCCGTTTTTATGATACTTCAAGGATACTGTTAATAAATTGATTTATAAATTTTATGAATGATTTTTGAACTTGCTTGTTTTGTCCCGTTCAATATATATTTATCATTTCGTTATTTGAGAAATATACATGACAAACTTTATCGGTTTGCATTTTGTCGCGATACAGTACAAAGGAGCAACTTAAACGAGTTCGTATCTTATCATAAAATTTGTTTATGACGTTTGACAGTATGATTGGAATATTTAAAAAGGGGACGTTAAGCGATCTACAATATGCCTGGGCTATTTACAATGTCATTTGAATTTTTCACCCTTATGGAGTTGTAATTCGAGGCTGATTTGATTACATTTTGAGTTCAACGCGAACTCCGTTTTCAAAGACAATCACAGTTCGCCTTTTGACCAAAAGAGCGTTCATTAGTGGCACAAATAATACTTTAATGTATGTACATATTTTTATACGCGTGTGTGGCTTTTCACACGGCTATATAATTTTCCTCTTCTTTTATTTCTGTTAATATACTTTTTTTTTGTTTTTTGTTTTTTGTTTCTAAAACAAGTATCTCAAAGCTGCATAAAGTATTCTCAAACATTTACGACGATGACTGAACCACTTTTATTGTTATAAAACTTTATTGTATGTAGTTTTGTGACTTTCTCACAATTATACATATACATAACAATTAAGAAAATATAACTACTTTATTATTTTTGTTTTACTTTTTTTCATTTTATAATAAACTATTTTTTTATTGTCAAATTATATTAACATACATTTTTGTTGATTTTTTTTTTCGAGCAAACAACAAGATTCCTATTAATGCTGCTGAATGTTGATAATAATTTTTTATTTTATTTTTTTAAAAAGATTGAAATAGACCTATTGTTGATGGTATAAATATATTCATGGATACATAAGAAAAATGCAGTATTATGGTAATGCTGTATTAAATATTGGAATACTATCTGAATAAAATGTTAACCGTGAATCGATTCATATATTTTATGAGGTATGTTACTGCGGCATTCAAATTTTAGGCGGTTTCTAAACGATTGGGTTCGTGATCGCTGATGCGTTATAACTTTTGACCGAAAAAGAGTTTACATTTTTAAGAAATTCGTCGAAGGTATTATGTTACACGTGTAAAACGATTAATAAATTACAACCAGTTATATGTAATTCATTTGCCTTGTTATTACAATGCCTTTTCCTGTAAGTAAAATTTGTCAGCGTTCAGATATAGCAAGATTTATTCTTTTAAGTGAATTTTACAAATTATATACTATTATTTCTATAGCAATTTTTTAAATTTTACTTCTAAATCTATATAAAACGGTTTTTATGTTTTACACTAAGTAAAAAGAGTGTATTCGACCATTGTTCTAATAAATCTAAAGTAAGATTATGAACCATTATAATTATTTGTATGTTTCAAGATTTTAAATATGTATAAGATAAAATAGATTGTTTATAAAATGGTTTGTATATAATTCTTGAATCACCTTACTATATTTGTTCATATCATTTAGTAAACTAGATTTCACAAAATTAATAACAATTTGTATAATTTCAAAGATAAAATAAGCAAAGTACATTAATTATATAACAACTTTATAAATGATTAATTTAAACTTTAAAACATTTAAAAAGCAAACCTTTTTATTATCTATGAACAAATTCCGAATACTGTTTAGACTGTCAACAGTAATTTATAACATTAAGTAATATAAAGATATTGTTTTAATAACCTATAATATGACAAAGTACAATATTTATTTAGTATATAGTATATTTATAAAGTTTGTACATAATTTAAATATTATAATTTTATAATTTGTATAACATATATTATACAAGTTGGATATAAAACTGTGTACAAATGTTATATCCATTATTTAGATTATAAATATTGAAAGTGTCTAAGAAAATTGGATAAAAAAATTATATCAGGAATTATTTATCATAAATATATTTAAACTATATTTTTTAGGTGTAAAAAATATTTGTTTATTAAAAAATAAAATAAAAAATGTTTTCATTTATACATATAATGAGAAAACAATTTTATTCTACAAGAAAATATACAATTAATATACATATAATATACATACAACATTATGTTTGGAAAGGATAATCTTTTAAATCTGGGAAATATTTACTCTTGAAGTCATTTCTTAAAGCTTTTTGTTTTGCAAGCTCAACTATTTCTTGAACATTTTTCCTGAAATTGGAAATAATATTGTAAATAATACCTAATCACTACATTAATGTGAAATGTGAAACAAGAAATATCATTTGCTTTAAATATTTACATTAAATAATTAAATAACATACCTATAAGGAGGTGGCATAGTTTCTTCATGCCACTGGCAATCATATTCTTTTGGTATAGATTTTTGATAAATTTTTTGACGAACTATATCTATATCTCGTTTATATTCATCAGTAATGTTTTTAACAGATGATGGAGGTATATCAAAATGATATAAAAAGAATCTGTTAAAATATAATATCAATAAAATTAATAATTTTATTTATTGGACATCAGAATATGTTATTTTCTTAATTTAATGTTAAATACTACTTAGTAGAATACTTACAATTATAGATATACAATACACTTACACAAGTTTATATTAACAAATAAAATTAAAATTTAGTTTTTAAAGTTTAAAGTTTATTTCAATTATAACAATAATTTTGCCGGATTATGGTATTTTGTAATATACCAGCTTATATTTTAATTAATATTTGTCTTTTATGAGAGAAAATATAACATTTTAAAAATATTAATTTTATAACATATGAAAATTTATTTAATGTTTAATTTTTATATTAAAATAATTTAAATACATAATTAATATATAAGAAAATAAATACAAATATATTTTAGATATAAATTTTAATTGCTTTTATTATTATAAATTTCTCTAATAGCGAATCAACAATCAAAAACAATAGTCACAATATAATTACTTACTTTCATATATATATATATATTTTCTTAATACTACTTTAATATTGCATAAATTATTCTATTATTATTAAACATTTTTAAACCATAATATAATATAAAATGTTAATATCTATTATTAATTCTTATTATATACTAAATATTATTTCCATAATTACATAAATTATACTTGTTTCACTTACTGAGCTTCTGTAAATTTTTTCCCGTGATTAGTAATTTTATATGCTGTAGGCTTCTTTCCTATGTTTTCAATCTTTCTAATAAATCCTCCTTCTTTAAAAATTGTCTGTGCTGTTCTTTTCATAGTTGCTACTGTGTCGGGCTACATTTATATTTTAGAATATAAAAATATTAACTATATCAATTAATTTTTCTTACATTACATAAATAAATCTTCATATAATTTATATTGGCATTATATAAATGTTATATTATACATTAAATTTATGGTTTTATTAACATTCTTATTTGTTTATGCTTTAATGATATAATATAATAACTATGATATGATTAATAAATAATTATAATAAAAAGCAGACGATACAATGTATAAAACTTAATAATAGAATAAAATGTGTTATAATAAATAAAATTATTGTCATGTATTTTACATATTTAAAATATTATTTTCTAATATTAAATTAAAGGTTATATATACCTTTGACATAACCCGAAAAAGTATTGGCATTTCGTAAGTCGGCATGTTGAATTTTTATTTAGTCAACTTTGACATAGATTAATTGTAAATAACTCAGTATACAAATATTATCAAATTGAGTATTATTTTAATAACTTATATTAATAATTATACTCATACCCAGAACCTTAAAAGTCTAAACTCTGAAGTCTGAAGTTAGTTTCATTCTTTGTTGTTCCATTCGTTAACGTGAAGTTGAGCGTCGACGCGAATATTTCATTGAGTTAGATCGTTTTAAATTCACAAAAGTATTAATTATAATACTTCATTGTAATTAAATGTGTTATTCTTCATCATTAATAATTATAAAGATTATTATAATGATAAACAATGATTATTTTAATAGAGCGTTAAAAGTAAAAGTAATTTTTTATGTTATATGAAACATTGAAATATATTAAAAAATTGGAGCTAATTATGTAGAACTAATTAACTAGATAAGCTACATGGATTAATAAATTTACGTACATATGAATAAAAATAACTATAATTTGTAATTTTGTACGTAACTTTTATTCCAATTTTTGGATATTTTAACATTTCACTTGAATATAGATCTATACTATATATATTTTATGCTACCCAATTTCTATCTGAAATACTCTTTTCCATTCTATTAGAATTCTATGGATATTTCTGAAAAATTAAAGCTTTTTTACAATTACATTTTAAAAGACACCGATTTCAAAAACTATTGGTCAACGCTCGTAATATTCAACAGAGTATTCTACTATGTGGAATTTTTAATCTAAGAGCGCGAAATTTAAATTTAATATTATATTAAAATTTAATTATTATATAATAATTATTGTTGATTATTTTAAATTCTAATCATACTGTTATGCTTTATAAGAAGCGTATACGATATAATATATTAAATAATATTATCTATGTATATATTGTTTTATAATTGCGTATAAATTTGTATATAATAAAAAACTAATTGTTATAATACTTTACTAATTATTATGAAGAATTCTTATATAATTCAGTGGTAAAAGAAGATTACGTTAAACGTTGTAAATGTTAGCAATTAATTGTTTTTTATTGCTTTCGTTTGTTGCTAATAAAATTTATACGAGTTATAATATATGACGAAATATAAAAGTTTTCGCCAGGTTCGAATATAAACTGTCATGTAATTAATCTAATTCTCTTAAATGTATGTTTTTGTTTTCGTGTCATATGTAAACTTACTCGATGGCCTTCTACGCTGATGAGTTAAAATTAAAAAAATAGCATCGAGAGTTAGCAGGGCCAATGGCTTTAGGTTTTTCGTCTGCAAATGTTATTACGTCGTGGTTACCTTATTAAAAATACATTTGATTTTGTATTTCTGATATTTGTGTTTCGTAAAAGTAAACACTTTTTCCTCCGCTTTTAATTTGTCAATCAATAATTCTAAAATTTATATTTGCAGTTATATTAAAATTACCAATTATAGTACAATGAAAAATACACATAATTTTTGCAGAAAATTGCATAATGTGCAATTAAAATCTGTAAAACCAATTTAAAGTTTGAACATTTTCATTTATCGTTCGAATTAAAATTTGTATTATATGAAACATTTTCGTGGATGTATAATATTCAGTATTTGTTCGATATGATACAGAATATGAGTATAAACATTAGAAACAAGCATTCAATATCATTTCTCAAATATTATAATAATAAAGTGTACAAAAAGTATGGGTGTGATTGATTCATGATTCACGACGATTTCTACGGTTTGAACAAAGAATATATAACATCATTTTAATACGCTTGTACGTAATTATACCGTTATACGCTATTGTAATAGTTGACATTGGAATGTAAACAAAACTTCATGTTTCGAGTTTTATAGTCTATTATTCAAATATATAAACATTTTACATTTTAAAGCTTTTAAAGTAAGCCACATTAACCGACGATTAAGCATTTTTTGACTGAATTTAATTATTTTTATTTACGCTGTTCATACTATTTCTCATTTTTCAAGTTTTCCAATCAAACTTAAACAAAAACAATACAAATAATATTTTATTGTTTACAAATTATTTATATTCACAATATAGACCTATCTCATAATAATCATTTACGAAGCAATTGCGATATTACGAAAATCGGTATTACGTTTTCAAAATTAAATTAAAAAATTAATAAATGCAAGATTCGTTGCACTATCATTATCCGTGACATTGTTTGTACTGAAGTAAGTAAAGTTTGTTTTTGGTTTACTATTTTGATACCATCCCCGCTGTCATCATTTTATTAAATGTCAAATATGATATTATTTATATTATAAACATTTGTTTTACGTATAACATAAAAATGAGTTTATAATGTAACATATATTAAATGAAATTATGTTGTATATTTAATGTTTTGGGTCGAATTATCTACCTGATAATCTACCACGGATGAAAAAAGAACAAATTAATTTCCAATAAAATGCCACCCTGTTAATGTAGGCAAAGTTATCAATCATCGTTATCCCCTTAGTTTTTTGTGACCCATTTTATTTGAACTTGCCATAAAAGGAACGCTATCGATCCTCAATTGACTCAATTTTCAAAGGTCATCTGCACTTGTTTACATTAGATAAAAACATTACTAATCAAGTATCTGAAGTTCAGTTATCTGAATATTAGTACAAAAGTCAGGTGCGATGCATTGACAGAATGGAAATTGAACTTATTATTATATTTTACCCTGATTTGTTTATAAACTCATTCTACTTTCCCTTTTCCCAATTTTCGGAGCATCACTAATTGTTTCTTATAATTATAATTTCGTTTATACTTATTAAAATTCTTATTGCGCGTCCAAATACGATCAAACGCGTACGATGTTTTTAATTACAGAATTGTATTAAAGTAAATTCTTTTGTATTTAAACCTCACACGATTTTTGTGACAACAGTGTAATATTATGTATTTCTTGTACGCTTAATTGTAATCGATTCTATGGCGGATTTGATTCGTCATCTTATAATATATTTGAAATAAACAAGACTACGTCAGAACTGTTTTAATGTATCAAAACAAATGTAGAAATACATCAATGTAATGAAAAAAAATATAAATTTTAAATTTTATTTAAATTTGTATCCTTATTATGACCGATATTGTTTCTTTGTTTATATATAATGAAAAAATAAATACAATTTGTTTTATGTACTAAGTTCAACAATTAGTTCTTTCTCAACTTCTATATATCAAACATATTGGTGTAGATAATGAAGATAACTAATATTGATTATTATAATCTTTTGGTTAATTCACATTCGAAAGAACTAATTTATATAATTCGACTATCCTAGTTATACATTTAAAATTTGCTTTTTAAATTTTAATTATACCTTAAATTTTTGTTGTTTTTTTCCGCCGGCATTGTTTAGTAGAAAGAGAAGTAAATACTACCGTAGAACGAAGATACGAACAAATATATATTATAAACTAAAATTCTAAAAAACCATGCGACTAACGTCGGGTTAAAAAAAGAAAAGCCACATTGTTGCCAAACTCGTAATGACATCGATCTCTATACTATTTTAAAAATAATCAAATTAAAGTTATTTTTCTTAGACTTGATATTTCGCGTTAAAAAACGAGACACTATTAGTTCGATCTGAAGAATGCGTAAGTTTCGATCGCAAATGAACAATATTTTAATCGTTTAAACGCGGATATGCATAGATATAATTAATGTCACCGGATATGAAATTGGCAAAGGAGCTAATAGAAGAACGAGAGAGAGAGAGAAAGAGAGAGAAAAAAAGATTACGAGTATGAATACATAAACTAACAATGACTAGTGAGTAATGATTTGCGTCCAAGCGATTGGTATAATGTACCGTGAGCGCTGATTCAACGCAAATCAGTCGGCGGCCATAATTGACGAACAATCCATCGATTGCGCGGTTCGTTGATCCGTCCGATTCGCGCTCAGACAAATTCTACACCCTGGCTTTTTCTTCGGGCCCGGTGTCCAACCTTGCGTCTAAAATTAATTCTCACGCGCGAAGACCGTGAGCACATTTATAATTTCAGGTTTTTCGAATTGGCGCGAAACAAAAAAAAAACAGAAAAAAAAAGAAATCAAACGCGAATATGCGCTACCGCTGTTCATGCGCCTCTTAAAAATGTGTTAAAATAGCATTTTTGTTTATATCAACCACGTCGTCTGATAATTCAACTTTTTCAGTCGATGAACGCTTCGGCAAATCGTAGCGTTTGAAAGAAAAAAAGCGTTATATTTCGGTACGGGAGATATAATATGTATTTATTTATATACGATAATTTGGAATAATTGCGCGCAACTCGCGTATGGACAAGCACAAAACATCCCATTTTATTCGGTTGGTTTTGTTTCGAGCAATTAGGAGTTAAAAGAGCGTCACAGTTAGACGCCAATTAATTGTAATCTGTAAAAAAAAGAGATAACAACAAAATAAAAGAGAGCTTTGACGAGAAATAACATTCCGTTGAGAGGAGTTATTTTTAAACGGCGACCTTGAACCGGTCGAAATTCTGATCTTGACTGACATTGAAAATAAATATTTTTGAAAAAAAAAAGAAAACAAAACATTATAGCTAAATTCGAGTATGCTGAGAACTGTTGTGAAATGACGCAAGAAAGGTTTAGGGCTGTAGCGAATTCCGCGTATTTAACGAAGGATAGAAGAAGCGCGGTATAATTAAGCGAAAAGAAAAACAGACGGCTCGTAATAAATCTAATAATATTATATGACTGGTTTTTCAAATCGACGACTTTTTTAACATTTATTCTCGACGAGTCGTAGCTTAAAACAATATGTTTGCGTTTTCCGCTAAGCGATTTTGGATATTATGTATTTATTAATGATTTTCGTTTATTTGTAATATAAAAATAGATTATTTATTAATTTTCATTATTGATCCACGAACAAATGATAATTACGGAGGGTAAATTTTGGCTTATTTATATATGATGAATTAATTAAAATTGTTCATCGCAATATATGAAACGAGTCGATTAATTGTATTAACTCCGTAACGCATGCGTACAGACATTGTGATCGATTCAAATTAATAGTTCTGAAAAGTCTAAGTTATCAAAATGAAAGAAAGCAATTTTTTTGTTCTTTAAATAATAACTCGTTACAAATGCATACAAACCGACTTTTAAAAACACCGAAAATTTAACAGTATATATACATATATAGAAGTGTATACTGATAGTTATAATATAATAATCCTTTATATAATATTGAATATTGATAAGCGTAAAGACGGTCATCGTCTTATTTCATTGACCTTTATCTTTCGTTTTATACGCATATGATTTTCAATGTATAAAGTTCTAGTTTATTATTTCAATTATGTATTAAATTATGTATTGTGTTTTAATTAACCGTAAATGTTTAGCTTTATCAGAAATTATTTACATAAAGTATAAATTTACGTTTACTTTTAAAATTATTTATTGTATTCATTTAAAGCGGTCATGGTATAATAATTCGAAAACAATAATTGCGAATAATTGCGAATAAAACAATATACAAAATAAAATTTTGTATATTTTATATATATATATATATTTATAAACATGTATATTCTTTTGTTTTTGTAAAAGTTTTGTTATAAAAGTTTTGTATAACAATAAGAGGGCAATGAACTTTTATATATTTGAAGTGATATTACGTTGTTACATAATAAATGTGATATATGTTGGATAATGACTATTTATATTCAAATTAAATCATTTTTTATTAAATTTTAAATTTAATAAATTACTTACACGTGATTTTAATCTTAACCAAAATTAAAATTATTAATAACATATAATTAACGAGATAATCATCATTAACACAAATATAATAATTATTAATACCAAAGTTCGTAGCAAGTGATGTAGTTTTAAATGTGATTATTGTTTTATCTGCGTCATTTTATTATATTGTATATAACTGTATATATAAATATTGTATGTATTTTTATTAAAAATTTATTTACTAATTTAATGAGTAAGAACAATATATTTAGAAACAATAATATTTGTTACTATTAATGACAGCACGTTGGCATTTATAAATAGAATGAAAGTAATGCGTGGTATTAATTATTATTATTAAATTAAATTATTATTACTTTATAATGATGGCATTATCTAAAAATGACAATTAATATACATTTTACAGTTTCGGTTAAAATAACTAAATTTTTCAGTCGTAATGCGGCTGTAACTATCGTTTATAATTAAAACACTTAAAAAATTCAGTTAAATTGAGTTTATTTAATAATTCTTCTCAAAACTTGTTCCTTATAATTTAATTTTATAGTTTTACCTTAGGAATGTCCAAGAGAAACTAATACCAAGCATTATTTTGTTTTTAATATTTTTATTATAATTTTTTAAGCTTACATGTATGCGTTAACAATTATAAAAAGCTTTTTTATTATTTACATTTGAACTTAAAAACCTGACGTTGAACATGACGATACATGTTGATGAAACATCAGCTTTTTAATTGTTTTCAGTTACACTGAGAAAAATTATATATGAAAATTTACTACTTATAATACGAGCTTGGACTTTTAAGCGAAAGAACGTGGAATCTACTATGTTTAGCAGTAATATTTTCAGACAAAGCAGTAAATTTCTACGTAAAAAACGTAAATTTTTCTGTTAAAAAGACCAACTTTTATTTGTTCGCTTAAAAGTCCAAGATCGTATTATAAATAGTAATTTTTCTCAGTGTATGGCCTACTTAACCGAACCTCGGTTAAATTAACTAAATATACCATTTTTTTACCAAAGCGCATTTACTTAATAACTACACTCAGAAAAATTGAACGTAGAAAATTGCTGTTTATAACACTAATTTGGCGACATTAAAACAAAATCCTAAAAATTACTGTTTATAATAAAAATTGCATTATAATAAAAAATAGAAGGAAAATTTGGTATGAAAAACTGAATTTTTACAAGGAAAAACAGTAATTTTTGGATTTTCACTTTAATGTCTCCAAATTAGTATTATAAACAGCAATTTTCTACGTTTAATTTTTCTCAGTGTATACAACGTAAACAGTAATATAATACATAGTTATAAGAAACTAGACATTTACGTACTACGAAAGTGTTTACGAACTCGAAATGGGGCATTTTTAATTTCAAGGTCACCCGCGCCACCGGAGCACCACCACCACCCGTTTAATCAATTTTTCGATTTGAGCTTTTTTCCCCCTGAAGCCATGATCGAAATACTCGGCGTCTGCGCGTTGTGACGCAAGCTATGTATAACCAATGTGCATGAATTCTTGAGTGCTCGAAGCACCGTGCGACTCGTGCGAATATTGCTCATTGCAAGTCCGGTCATTTGTTAACACGCACCCCGTAACTCTGCGCGTGAACGTCGCGACTATGTGAAATTGTGCTGCCGAAGGATGGCCGTTTAATTTGTTGCTTTCCAATGCTGAAATACGTCGTTCGAGTGCCCACGAGTGTTGGATCACCGAGCTCGATGGAATAACCCTCTGGAAATAGAGGATAAACAAACGGATGATTCGATGCTCGAATGTTGCTCTTCTTAACCAATTAAACCACTGCGATCCATTATTTATCCTTTACTCGTAACCCGCTAAGTTTATCGCGGAAAATATTTACGTCGATGCTGCTTTCGGAGGATCCAAAGTTCGATTCGGCAATTACAAGGTGAGTTCGAGTCGAATTCTGTTTGTTTTCATTGGAAAAAGTACACGAACGGAAAGAAAACGGTTGGTTTATAGCGTGGAATTATAACAGCCTTATTTCCATGTTTCTTGCGTTTAATCATTAGACGGGTAGATGCGTTTTGATGATCGTCAGGATTTTGTGTTAGGTGCACTGTTAAAAAAAGTGTCTTAGGTGTCACGATTTTAAGACACAAAGTGACTTATTTAAGTCAAAATATTTTGCATTAGATTAAGACACTTAGGCGTCTTAATTAAGTCGCTTTGTGTATTAAATAAGACACGTGAATTATGTATTTTTTAACAGTGTGTATGCAAAAACAAGTATATCTGTATATATATATATATAATTATTTGTTAATCTGAATTAGAGATACCTTGCGTGCGTGAACACGTGAAAAATATTGCGATTTACATTGTAAAATATCAAGTTTATTTATACGGGTAGTAAAATTTTGTTATTAAGTGCTGTGAATCAGGAGAGCAATTTCGACTAGTTTTTGGTGTCGTATTGTATTCTTTTAGTGATAGCCTTTGAATGAAACACTTTTCGGCGTGTTATTTAAATGCCAAAAGGCGTTTAATTAAATTTTTCATTTTTTAATTATATGTATATATAGTTAATATTTATCAATAATACTACTAATAAAAAAAGTTTGCGACATGTGTAAAGCATTACTTTTTTTTTTATTTTTGAAATAAAAAAAAGGAAAATTGTACGGATGAGTGGTTTATAAAAAAATAAAGAAAACGTGCAACGGTGAAACTCGCATTTGATTTAGTATATATATATTTATATAAATAAATAAATATATTGAATAGTACCGAACAGAACGAGCAGATACGCGCAGTTAATATTTTATTCATGTGACAGTGAAATTTTGTCCGATAATTATACTATGAATAGTAAATGAAACGAAACACTTGGCATTTTTATTTTCCGTGATAATTGCACGCCACGCATTAATCTAGATTAAAATTTATCTGTCGTAAATTTCGGTGAATGCACCAAAGAAGAGGCCGAGGAGATAGTAGCGTTTCAAAAAGATCCACTGTGCAAAGAGATGCGTCGTCTTGTTTTGAATCGACCGCTCGCAACGCACAAGAACAGATCGAATGACGTGAAAATTGGCACACTCGGAAAGCTTTTCCGATGGTCAAACGGTTGACTCAGCTGTATTTTTGGCAATGTTGACGGTGTGTTTTGTTACTGAAAATAGACTTAGACTGGACGTCTGTTGTTATTTAATGGCGAATAGAATATCACTCAGCTCGGCATTTTTTAACAATTTTTGTTTTAACGCGCGCGATAAATAAACTAATTTTTATGAACAATTATTTAATTCAACGTAGCTGTATTTAATTTTATTGCATAGATAAAAAGGATGAAATTTCTAACGATGCAGTATTGTTCTCTGTATTATCTAACTAAGATATATAATTATACGATTTTATATATAGTTTGCGTCTAATTGTACTTTTATAGATTTACCAGAAGCTTTTAATGAAATAATGTAAAATTCTGCTTTTGAATAACGAACAGTCATTACAATAATTATTTTTTTGTACCGATAGATACATTATTACAAAAAATGTTAATGAAAAACAATTATGCAATAAACTAAATGCATGGATATATAAAATAGAAAACATGAAACTTGTTTTAAAAATAATCTTGTTATTAATTAAGTTTATAATTATGTTATAATTGTTATTAATTGTACTTTTAAAATTAATTTGTATTCTGATAAAAGTGGAACCAAGTGTTGCAATTTTCATTGTTTTATCGAATTATTAGTAATAATAATTCATGCAATTATTCACTTAATATCGGTGCATTTTATACTTAGTTATAATATTAGTTATTCATTTAAATATCTTTTCATTATTGGTTGGTTTTTTGTTTTCTTTTTGTACATTATTTTACTCGTTTTGTAATCACCAAAGACACGTGTCATCTTCGTATAAATAATAATATTACATTCTTAAAATACTAATTTATTGTTGTACAAAAAAAAGACATAGATACCGGATTTGACTTTCCAAGTGAAAAATTTTAATTTCAAAGTCAAGTTTTGTCCAACGCATTTAATATCATTCAAAATAATAAATTTCTTAAGAAAACAAATTATAATTATAATAAAATAGGTAACGCGCGTTAAAATATAATTC
>JABFQC010001451.1:0-19345 GCA_022817085.1 Psilanteris sp. ZL-2020 | reverse complement strand
TATATATATATATATATATTGATGTATGTATAAATAAATGTATATTAAGTTAATGAAGTATAATTCGCCGCGTTCGCGGGAATTTCGCGCGTCATTTTGAGCTATGGATTTTCCAACATCCATCCAGTCAATTAGATAATGCATTACACAACCTCGCGTTGCATAATATTAGTGCAGAAATAAATTTAATGTCTTAATAATATAATACAATTTGCGTTGATATTTAATACCTTGCGCAGCTTTGATTATAGTAATTAATATAATTGTCTTTTTTGTAAATATAAAAAGCGAGATCATACAACGCACTCGCCATGGAATTAGATAAACGCACGTTATCGACCTTTGACGCGGCAACATAAGCATCGTTTCTAATATTTGTATCGACTTTTCTTACGGGTAATAGCGATTTCATGAAACAACGGTTTCTTACGCAGCCGAACTATCGGTCGAATGAAAATGATCGCGCAAAGTTCTCCGTACTTAGCTTTATAGTATTGTTACGTTGAAAAGTAAATTAATCCAATGAATGGAACCATAACGTCGACGGGTTTATTACGGATGAAACGGTGGCTCGGAATTATATACGAAGATTGATTTGATCTAACCTGTTTGCGTTTCCCAAAGTGTAACATGAACTATCGACAATAAACACACATAGGCAACACACTTAGGCCTGAGTGATTAGGTTCGATCGATTTGCTAAACACACATTCAGAATAAACACTCGTATAAAAGTAATCGCCGGCTTTGCAACTCAGTCCGTTTAATAGTTATAATTATGCTTTATCCGCGTTTACACAAAAATACGTTCGAGAACGGTTCTTCTTGAACAAAAATAATGTTTTTTTGATCACATTTTTTCGTTAACGCAGAACATTCCGCGTTTTGCGCTATGTAATATATATATATGTATATATTATACCGTCGGTGTGACTTTTATCGAAATTCGTCGGCACACTTTTTTAGCTGATATAAATAACGGTTTGACGGAAATTCGAGAAATAGTCGGTGCGCGCGTTATCTGAAACGTAGTTAACAGCGAAATAATGAGAAATTCGTTTCGCGAAATTTAAAGTCATAGGTAATTAACATTCGATGTTAAAAACGCGCGGTCTCATTAAGAAAGCGATAAATCTCTGGCAGGGAAAAGAAATATAACGGTATTTAGCTCTAATGATTGATCAGATTTTGTTTAATAATAATTCATAAAGGTAATGAATTAGCCGCTGCGAAGATCGGTCGTTGGTCCGCTTTGTTCATGCTCTCAACGCCAGCGGTTAATGGCTAATCCACGAACGACGTTGATTTAGGTGTGGCATTAACAATCAACTTGTGAACATAGTTAGCCTTAGGCAAGGCAGTTTCGCATGATAGCGAATTTAAAATAATGGTTGACCCGCAATCAATGCCGCTAGTGTATCGATCGATTTATCATTCATTTCTTTTCGTACTTAATGTCACAGTCGAACAATGCATTATTGAATTATTTCCATAACTTTGTGTCAAGCATTATCTTTTAATTTATTTTACGCCTTCGCAGCGTTTTTATCTCTCCGATTTGTAACAAAAAATGCCATCAAATGTCGAAAAAACGTCGCGACAATCGAAACTGGAGGTTGATTTCATTATTACCAGGTAGCAAAGACAGAAGATGGGAAGACAAGTTTTTTTTCAATTTTTTTTATTTTTAACAAAAGGGTTAGTCGTGCGAGCAGTATGCCTGAATTTGGTTTTTACAATGCATTATTTATATCGGTTCTTAATCCTCATGAAATAAGATAATCAAATAGAATTTGATCGGTGATGATGGATTTAAAGTATGTATTATAAATAAAAAATAGCATTTTCCACATTTTTGCATATCTTTAAAAATCTGGCACCAGTATCAAATTGCCGTTGGGCAACATTATATCTAGAATGATGACCCAAATTATTCTTAGACACAAATTTCGTTATTTTTTCGGCTTTGTGGTTAATGTCCATACAAGACACTGGATCACGTTACAAGTAAATGGAAATTTCAATCTCAGTTACGATAATTACAGGTTGATTTAATATATTGGATTATTTATTGGTTTATTAGCAGTACGGAAAAATGAGAAAGCGCAAAAGTAATTCAAGATTTTTTATAATACGATTTGACGTAACTATGAGGTTGGATGAGCTTGAAATATAATATAGAAATGCTTCAACCGTATACTTATCCTATGCCATAATCAACTATATATATTAGTATCGCAGAGTGCTTTATTTGTTTGCTATACTTTGTAATTAATTACTTTGTAAGCTTTGGTAATTTTTGTTACGAAAAATAAATGCAGCGCATATACAAATGTTTTTAATACTTTTTTTTATTACTTTCATATGTCATTTAAAACGAAACGCTAATGTAAAATTACTTAAATAAAGAGTATAGTAATTTAGATAATGTGAGAAAAATAGTGAACTACAATGTGCCATTATAAAACCATTTTTCACTACGAATCGTGGAACGGAAGTTTGTAAAAAAATATTGAAAAATTCAGACTCTTCCGAACAATTATCATAAAATATTTTTGCAGTCGTGTTTTTGTTGCATTAATTACACTTAGACATATCTGGTTGTTCTTGTAAAAAACACCTTTTGGAAAGATAAATGTTCGTCCGATGCTTGTCGCGTGTCTCTTTACAATGCGCTTGTGGATTAACTTTGCTA
The DNA here is from genome assembly GCA_022817085.1 of Psilanteris sp. ZL-2020. Classification (NCBI taxonomy): domain Eukaryota; kingdom Metazoa; phylum Arthropoda; class Insecta; order Hymenoptera; family Scelionidae; genus Psilanteris; species Psilanteris sp. ZL-2020. The sequence continues at coordinate 16,650 of JABFQC010001451.1, read as the reverse complement.
CTATTTCCCGATGACCCGCGGCAAGATTTCGAACTCAGAAAAAGCAGGTTCGACGAAAACGTTAGTCGGAACTGCAATAAACCAACATCCCCGAAGGCTACTCGTTTCCCTTTTTGTGTTGCTCCAGCCATCGAGTTACATGCTTTGGCAATTAACCATCGATTATACAAAAACAAAAAATTCGCCAAAGAATATGTCCGAAAAAAGTTGTTCATAAAAACGTTCTCTTGTACAGATTTGTTTAAAAATTCTCTGCAGTTGGGAAAATCCTTACCGAGGTTAACGAGTTGAATTGCTCAATTTGGAGTAATCGTGCAAAATGAACATTTGAGTCAGCGACTTTAAGTGCTGATTTTTTTTTAGTTTTTTTCTCAAATTTCAATCTTAATAAAATTGAAATTACCGCCATCGTTGAACTATTATAACCAATCTTGGTCGCGCGTGGTAGAAAAAATGCACAAAAAAAACTTACTTTCGGAATGATTCGTCGCAAATGATTTCTTACCTGTAACAAAAAAAGCAACAACGATCGTTATTATTAAATCGCCATAAAATAATTGTTAATTAACTTAACGTAATTGAATTCTTAGTTACATAATAATAAGGTATCGTAAAATAAATGAAAGTTACGTGCAAACGTAAATGATTTACAACGCGCCGAACGAAGTATGATCCACAGTTATTTGTTGGCACTCATTTTTGAAAATCATCAAAACTCACGAAACGATTCATCCGCGTTATTTCAACCCAGCAGGACCACGCTAGATTTAAACAAATGCCCTAATTCTATCACATCGCTGGTTACCGCGTTATGGCAACAAGGTTTGTGCCAGTATTGGTCAAACTACGAATAACAACCGAAGCTGCAGCGAAACGGAGCTGAACCAGAGTTGGGGAAATTTGATATCCAGTAAATTGCTAGAGTTGAACCAAGCATGGTACATTGTATTATATAGTCTAATACAATACTAATAATGTGCTAGATAAAATCCAGTACTGGTAACAGTATACTCAGCCGAAATTATTACTGCAACGATGGTACACTACTGGGCCTTTGCCGGTTTACAATTATAATAGTATACTGACAACTCTGGTGCCAATATAGCAGGACCAATACAAATGGCCCAATATTTTCCCAGTACTGGCACCAAAGTATTAATATAATTGTAAACCGCCGTAGGCCCATTGATGTACCATCGTTGGAATGATAACGTCGGCCCAGTACTGTTACCAGAATACTACCAGTACTGGTTTCCGAACTTTTTATAGTATTATATTCGACTATATAATACAAAGTGCTATGCCTGGCTCAACTCTGGCACTTTACTGGTTTTCAATTTTGACCAAGTCTGGTTCAGCTCAATTTTGCTGATATTTCGGGTGTTAACCGTAGTGTGGCCAATACTAGCACAAACCTGGTTGCCATAATGTGGTAATCAGTGTTGTGCCAGAATTAGGCCATTTGTTTAAGTCTGGTATAGTCCTGCTGGGACTGAGACAATATTGGGCCATTTGTATTGGTCCTGGTGGGAAGCACCCGGATAATTTGCTTGAAATAAAATCAAAATTCTTCCTATGAACTCATAACGATTCGCAGTAAATCTTCCGAATCCAAGTCGCGGTGATCGGTTCGTCCCACGTACACTTATAATCCAGATTTTAAGGCCGGAGAAATGTTTTCTTTTCAGCGAATACAAATATTCGCATGTATATGGCGCATAAAAATTCGTTTAACGTGGCTCGCATCCCTTTGAATTTATCGCACGTAGATTCTGCACGATTCGGTGCACTTCCGACATAAGACCGGAGCCAACGATCAACGAAGCGAACGCATACCCTTTCGGTGCCGTTGAGATTGCGTGGCGTGTATGCACACATACGAGCGAGCATATAAGCCGTACTTCGGTTTGCAGCGTATGTATTACATATTGATCACTACAATCGGTGCACTTCATTAACCGTGCCCGGCATACAGAGAGAGCGACGTCTCGCTGAACCGCGCGCTCTTTCAAAACGATGCGTTCAATGAGCATTGATTTTAATAAAAACGATGATCCGTCCCGGAAGCGCCCGTGTTGTTGTTTAATTATTTGAGTTTGATCTAAAACAATATATCGAAATCAATCATGGATAAAGCTTTAGTAAATGACGAATCGAATTTGTTAAACATTTTCCGATTAATCGTTACACGAATTGTTATCATCAATTTCAGTGATTCGACCTAAATATGGGAGCAGTGTTTTTGATTGCATCCATAGAAATATCGCCGATAGATATGAATTATTCTCTACAAACTGATTTACCGCGGAATATGCATCGAATCATTTTTACATTGTTCGTTAATTTTTCATGCAACGTACGTTTGTCCATTTTATCATTGCAAATGCGAAGCGTTAATCGTACAATTTGAGACACATTTTTAATGCCGAGTCCGGTGGCAATTGGGTTCTATTGGATTGAATATATTACCAGGCTTGTTTCAGCGCAAAAACACAATTAATGCCGGTCAAGGGTGCGCGGATGTTTGTACGTGTTTTTGCAGCCCTTAAAGTGGAGTAACAAAAAATTGTAAGTACACAATCGTACGTTACTGCTCGCGTCGCAGTCTATCGCTTAAACGCGGGCCATTCGGGTAACTGTTGCAGAGCCGAGTGAACCGCTGAAACGAGAGCTTTTAACTAGCTTTGACATCGGCAACGTGACAGACAATCAGGGTCCGGACGCTATCTTCGATCCGCGTTACAGACGGCAGGGACCGCTACGTCCCGCGAGGTTTCATTACATGGCTGGTTTGCTGGGACAAACACGACGCGCGCAAGCGGCTCTGTGCGTTCAGGCCGATTCAGTTGGCTGGCGCGTTGCACCTTGTTGGATCTCGTCGAGAGGGCTTCGGATCGTTCGGAGAAACTCCTGGGAAAACGAGATACGACATCACTCTCGCGGTCGCAGAAGAAATTGTCCGCGCGCGAATTTGACTTGGAAATACTAATGCCATGCTAATTGCTGTTTTTGAATTGAAATTAAAATTTGCTGAATTAAGTACCACGGCGATAAGGTTGCTAAGAAAGGACGCTGCCTAATTATCAACTTTTGCGATTTCAGTTTCTTTTTACGGCCCGAGATAGCTTTCTTCTTGAAACGATAAAAATTGCTGCATTAAAAATCAGCGTTTAATGTCTTTTCTTTAATCACGAAAGTTGAATACTTCTTGCGCGCGCAATTGTTGCAATTTCACGCCCGAAGTGTATTAAATATATATGTAATCAAGTTTCTTCCGCGTCGGTTTGTTGCTACGATTTTGTCCTAAATTTTTTATGCCCGACGCCGTTACAAATCAATAAATTTCTTTATGCATCCCCACCTACCATTTTCGATCAAATCGCCCCCGAAATCGAAACTACAAACGCGTCTGCGGAGATTTTGAACTAAATGTAAAACGTCGTTGGCGTTAAAACAGGAAATTCGATCAGACCTTATTTCATTTCCATAGTATTATTTTTGCGTTCGCTCTCGTCCGCAGCGCGTTCGCGAATTATGTGCTTTTTGGAGGGATTCAATTTGAATCCAAATTCCGTTGATATTCGTGTCCGTTAACGAGATTACGCCCCTTTGGAAGGTCAATCAGCCGTACAATATCCGCTGTTATGATTTCAGCGAAGGTTTTTATTTGTCGTTAAGTGCCGATGATCCGAGCGAAAAAGTAACCGTGCAAGTTGTTAACGCGAATGCTTAACGAAGTTTATGGCTTTGTGCACCGACTGTCCCGAGCTCGACGAAAATATATATAATATTGAGTTACGTTTGTCTTGACGTGATTAAGTGGTCCAATATTGCGGAACTAACTTGAGGCATTGACTAATCCTGACCAAATATAATTAAAGACGGGCCAATTTCATTATAGCTCGCCGTGAAAGCCGTCGAGTGTATTATTTATTAAGGCAACTGCTCAAAGTAGATCAAACGCCGTCAACTTTGGCACAATTATTTTCGCATAATATTCCATTTTGGAAGCATGACAATTAGAATCGCGCACAAGTATGTTGCCGACAATTAGGTTGTGTATTATTGCGATACAATAAATAGATTCTGTTGGCAACACAAGCGCATTTATCTTTGTAATTTATCGCCATAAATTAAGGGAAGTTTTATTAAGGAAATCATAAATTCATCAGAGGCAATCAATCTTAACAAAGATTGATATGTGATTTGAATTTTCTTGAAACGAAGATTGCATCGTACATTGGGCCCATATGCCTGATGCAAGCATTATTCATACCTGATTTATACGCGCTTGGTGCGCCTAGACTTTTTATAAAATGGCCCGCGCTTCGTACGTAACGTTCGTTATTTTTGTGTTATAACGCACCAGCGTGTGTGAGAATACACGTAAAGCCGCAATTATAGTTACTTTAACCGTGTTTTGTAGTTGTTTTAAATGACTTTAGTGATTAACACTTTAATTCATTACTTTCATCAAAATCGTTTCCTTTTCCTTCTGTTCCTTCAACTGTATATTTATATCAAATTGCATTTGAATGAGTTAGACTCTTGTTTTGAACTAAATTGTAAATGTTATAAAAAATTCATTTGCGTTACTTTTTTGCATTCGAGTTAACTCCGTATTATGTATAAGTTGCAAAGAGAAAAGAGTTATTTGATTTCAAAAATATGATTTAGTTTCGCTTTGACGGCAAGGCGGGTTATTTGTTTAAATAAACTGAAATATTAAATTTGTATCTTCAACGTATTATTTTCATGCAAACTTTTAATTCATACGCATTAATATACGCGCGTTCTGTGATTTTGTCACATAATTTGAGAAATGTAAAAATAAATGCTTGTGCCTTTACATAAAGTTTACAGTTGATGTAATATTAATGTAGTAACATTTCATATACCTTTATTACATTTATACGAATAAGATCGAGGAGAAATATATTTTAGTACTGATTAATGGATGTCCATAAAAAACAAATACACCCATACATCAAGAGCAATCTTTTTTAATTCTCTTTCATTTTCCAATAGATGTATTATTAGCTTTAGTAATGTACAGTGAAGAACACGAAGGAAAATATAGAAAAATGATAACTCTGTAAAATACAGTTCAACCTCAATACAAATATAAATATATATATTATATATATGTATCCCTAATTCCATTCTTGCAAATATACTCATAATAAATATGACCGCATAGAAGTAACACATGTGAAATTAAACAAATTCAAAAAGTGCTAAATAATTAAATTGTAAATTGTTAAATATCTATGTTCTAATTAAATTGTGTAAAAAACTAATCAAATTTTGCATTTATCCGGCGTATGCTTGTCGCGACTAAAACATGTATATATAAATAGCAATGGAAAGAGATCGACTTCTATACGCGCGATAAATGTTAAGCAATTATGTTATTTTATCTGAGTTCGATGATGGGAGACTAAATTATAAATAAAGAAAGAAATTCCATCGAGGGGAAAGTATTAGTTCGCCGATAAGATACGCCGGCAATGTTATAATTCATAATTGCGAATAACAAAAATTGCAACGGGAAATTTGTTCCAGTGGTACATTTCGACCATTACATTAACTGATACAGGTAGTAAATTTTAATGATATATTTCTGTTCGTTTATAATAAAGTTTACTATAATTAAAATCAACCAAGATATATCTGCACTTATCCTACTTCTCGCGACGCAGAGTTCTTACAACTATATATATATATATATATACATATAAATGTTATGGTTTACTACGTAATACTAGTATTAAGATAATTGTACACATTTGCCAGTGACTATAAATACGGAGCCATCGTTTATGTTGATTTTTTCCCCAACCGTTGGTAAAATATTATTAATTTTGCTGTTTACTTTAAATGAACACATGTTATTAATTAACAGCGGTTAATTGTGATGAATATTTTATCAGCAAATAAAACGGTTTTCATATATATATATATATATATAAATATACATTATAAATAACCGAATTAATTAATTAAACAATATTAATCTCAGTATTAATAATTTAAATACCTTAATTAATAATGTATCATTGAAGAATTTAATAAAAACTTTATTAAACGCATTTCCCCCTTTTGTTGTAAATCCAAACTTGATACTTTATATAACGTTAACTTTCCAATTTAAGGTTAGTGTAATAGCGCACATACACACGTAATATTGAAATAAAGAAGCTAAAACACACTTAAGACTTCCTTCGCGCGAGACTTTTCTTTTTAATCAACGGACATTCATACGTTAAAGCGTCAAATGGATTTTTAGCTTCGCATTTTCGGATTCAGAGTGTAACAAATGATTGCTTTTATGGCGTACTGGAAATTAAGAGCGAAATATAACACTACTTCGGCGTTGCGCTAACTGAACGCCTGCGTTACTCTTTCGATTAAAACGAAGAGGTTTAAACGACGCGCGAGTTCGCGTTGGATTATATATATAAATATATATATATGTGCGTGCGTGTATATATATAAATATACCCGGCGCGGTAAATGGAAAATGTTCAATGATCTGACGCGCGTTGGTGATACTTCTACGAAATGGCCGTTAACCAAACATAAGGCTATCTTGTGAAAAGATAGGGAGAGAGTTCATTCACGGAAAGAAAGAGATTCGCTCGTATACTATAACTCGCGTACGCTCACAAACTCGCCATTCACGAACCTTTGAGCATCTGAATGAAAACCCCGACGAACATGCGCGCTCTTATATTGAATCGAGTAACAAACTTTTATGATCACATTTGAAGACTGATTGAGCTTTTCCGGTATTTTTTATGCGCTTCTAACGAGTAGGCACTCCCGCGTCAAGTTTCCAAAGCCATTGTCGTTTAAATTGATTAATTTGTTTAATGCATTGTGCGCGTGACGATTGCTTTGGTAAATTTGTTTTAGCGATAGAAAGTATCGTCGAGTCGCGATTTAATTAACTTAATTGCTTAATAGTTATTTACCAGTGGCGGATAAATGCACGCGCGCGCCTTTGGCTTCGGCGCGGCACAGCGACGAGAATTATAAAATATTGATTTTAATAAAACCACACGCTTGAGCCAACGTAAGGACGCATTATTGTTATTTTTATTATTATGAAATTAATGCGCGAAAATGAAAAATCAATTTGCTTAACATATGCGTATTTATTGTGCTTTCGTATGGTTCACGATTTTTCGTTCGCCGTATCCGAAACGCAAGGATAAATTTAGATTTAATTTTTGATAACCTAGCTATGTATATGTGTATGGTATATAACAATAAGATAGACAGAGTCGAATAAGAGTAATACTAGTATTATTATTCTTATTATTATTATTATTATTATGATTATTATTATGCCTGATATTGTTCGAAGCTCTTATTATAAAACAACGTTTTGCTTCAGTTTCGTGATTGATATTTGTTGATAAAAAAATAAACTCACGAGAACACGAGCACGCACATCATCCTAATAACAATATAATACGAACAAATTAGTTTTATGATTTATAATAACGCGCGCACGTGCATATATGCATTCTATAATCCCTTCGGCTGCTAAAATTATATGGCAATAAGATTTTTGTGCACTTATTTGATCGACGATAACCGATTTTTTCACGATTTATTACGACTTATATACCGTTTTTAAATGCTAAAATTATTATTAGAAAACGCGCGATTTTGTTGTTTGGCTAAATTATTGCCGGCACTGTTAATGCTCCGAAAGCCGAATTTTATCTTCTCGCAAAAAGATTCTTCGCTCTAAGTGGCCGGGTCTGCTTTTCGGATATTAATGCTGTTTAAAAATCTGTCTTTCCCTCGGTGAGAAACAAAAGTCAATCACCCGTTTAATACCCATTCGGGCTAATGGTGGCAAAGTATCATTGTCATAAATAATTTTTCAGCATCATTAGTGCGATACAATGAATGTATAAAAATGCGAATTAACATCTTCGGAGAATTATGTTTCCGAAGATGAAATGTCTAATTTAAATAATTGCCAAACATGAATAATTTGCATTTATTCCGAGCGCGCATGAAAGAGTAGCGTATTAAGTTTTAACATCTGGTAAATTGTGCTATTCAGGCGAAATATAAACGTAAAGCTGGCTGGTTTGACATGCAAGAAAACTGGTTTCCATTCAAAAAAGATACACGAAGACAGAAAACAAGTGAGATAGATGTACATGAAATAATCGCGTGCTCCGAAAAGAGAAAGTAGCTGTATGGGTCAGCGCCAAGATTTGCATATCCGGCGCAACTCAGGCTACAGCGTCTTAGACGCTGGTTCAGCGAGGTTGTTCACACTACCGGCTTTTGCTCAATGAACTTTGATCTTGTTGTTTTGTTTATTCAACACGTGTTTCTATTATTTTATGCGCCATATAATGTTCGCAAATAAACGCACGGACCATGAAATGCTCCGTACATATATAGGAAAGCATAAAAATTAACTAAATGGAAACGTTGATCCGAAAACCTTGAATGCGAATTTTTTTGTTTTCTAGAAGCATTCGTAACATGTCTCGAAAATATTCTAAACATTGGTGGAATAGAATTATTCCAACTATTCAAATAAATCGCTTCGAAATATCAATATTGTTGATTAAAATTAACGATTTATTACAATTTATTATTACAATTTTACATGCAAAATATATATGGAACAAAGATGAATAAGATTATACTTTTGCAGTATATAATTTTTTGATAGAAAAAGTGTTGTAGTTTTTGTTTTTCAGTTTTGTTATTTAGTTATAAGAATGTAAAAGAAAAAATCGAATATTTATATAATTTCGCTAAATTTTAATATAATTTTGATGCATGTGACTTTAATTGGCATTTATTTAACACGTTCAAAAGTTATTAAGCTTCATTTGCGATGCAGAGTATAATCTTTTTTGAAATAGAATATATTTATATCTCGTAAAGCAACCTTTAACATAACCCATACTCATGCAATAGTATAGAGCGGAAAAATATGCAACTCAACTGTATTTTCAATATTATGTATGGGACACCTTTCACATATTTTGTACTCAGCTAGTATTAACATCTGTGATTAATTATGTTCGAAAAAGTATTACTTTTATACTGATTCATCGGTTATGGTTATTAATGATAACGTCACTGTTTGTACACTTTTGTACATTTTTGTCGAAATAAATCAATCGTAAAATTTCAAAAAACAAAATTGCATAAAAACTAATAAATAATTACTTGTCGCCCGTCAAATAAATATGTTTTTATCAGTTTTATTATAAATTATAAATAGAATGTAATATTTGCAAGAGAAAACAACAGTCCGAGCGTTTCTTTACTTATTAGTCACAATTTCGAAATAAAAATAATAACAAACAACAGAATTAAATTATACACTAACCTTTCCATAAGCATTTAATTTTTTTACCATAAATTATTCAGTAATGAATAATAAATTGCGTCCAGTATTTTAAAATTAAATGCTAATATGTCATTTTGATAAATGAAAAAAGTTGTAAAATTTACAATCTTTAATAATACATATGTTACATTTACGAAGTATATTGATAAAAATTAAATAAGACTTGATTAATTATGTTACTGCACTGAAAAAAATAATATTACAAATTTTACCAAACTAGATAATAAAAGGAGGAAAAGTGAGCAAAAATGAAAATAAACATTAGACAATATCATGATATTTACCAATTATTTGGTAATATTTGACAAATTTTTGAATTTTCTGACCGTAATTTATCATAATATTTACATTTTTGTCTATTTTTCCTACGTTTATTATTTCGTTTGGTAAAATTTGTAAGATTATTTTTTTCAGCGTGGTTTAAGACATATGATACTATTTGAGTCGATTTCTGCACTGAGTAATATGTTTATATAATGAAATTTCAATTCTTATTTTTGCAAAGGATTTGTTTTGAACCTCCCTTCATTACTAGTATTTAATTATTTATACGTTATATTACAATATATTAGATATTTTTGACGCTACGGAAATCGGTTGGTAATACGTACGAATACATTATTATTGCATTAATATTATATACAATATCACGAAGTATAATATTATATGGAAATTCAAATTATTAGAATTTAATGTAATCCGTAGTTGCGTGAAAAGGAAAGCTATCTTCGAAACTTAAAGTTTGACAAATCTTCTTAAAATATTAATTTCGCACCATTGGCGAGCCAAAATGTTTCACGCTTGCAGCATCCGTGATGTGTATAAATATTTTTTACTATCTGACTTATAGAACATTTTTCCACTCCAAGGCATACTTTACACCAGCTTTTCGATTATAAAAATACTTTAATTTAAGGAAAATAAATGCATGTTTTATATACCCGTTTAAATTCAGAATATTATATATATTTTAGATTCTTTTTCATTTTCTACAGAATTTCTGTTTTTCAATTTTATTAGTTCCTGCGGGTTATTATAATACGTATATATATATATTTATGTATATATATGTAATAATTCTTCTGTTTTGTAATTCTAATCTAAGTTTCTTTTGAATATGTTGTATTTATGCGGAATTTAATATCTGCAGTCTGAGCGAATCTTACTGCGAAAAAAGTGGCGCATTTAATATTAAATTTTATATATTGAATATTGTATAAGATTTAATGTTTGTACATGTGCACGTTAATATTCTCTTTTTCCATTTACGTGTAAATTGTTAATTATTTACACAGAATAATAGTTAAATTAGTTATACTTTTAACGACATGATAAATTGGACAAAAAATGCGTTGAAAACCCTAATTGCGACATGCAAAAACACGTTAATGCAGCCAAGAAATTAGTTTATCTTGTTGGATAATTTCTACTATTATATCATGATGATTGTAATTGGATGAAATAAAAACAATACACTACGTAGCGACATTCAGGGCGCTTGTTATATTCAAATATATATATTCGGTAATTTTGCACATCGCTAGCGAAACTTAAACAAACTAGTTTTGTTCGCTAAAAAATTTAGTTATTTTAATTACAATTATACATATACAGATACATCCTTCGGTTGATTTAAAATTAAAATCCATTATTAAAATCAGTTTACATATCTTACATAAAATAATATAATAGTTATATATTATATGTATTAAATATTAATAAAATATAGCCATATTTGTATTCCACTGCCTCAACCACAATAAATAACAAATCTGTAATTTTCCAAACATTGCAACATTACATTTTGAATTAATTATATTCTACATTGTACGTTGTTGGTAGATATTTAATACATAAAGAAAAATTTGCATTCAAATCGAAATTGAAATAACACATTTTTATATAAAAATGTAAATCAGAATCTTGCAATTAATCAATTGAATATTCACAGTGTACAATATTAAAAACGAATGTTTTGAATTGTTGAGATCTCATCTTTATACATTCTATTAAAAAAAATCTAGATTGTTATAGAACAATAACCGAGATTCGAACCGCGTCTTCGCGTTACGAGCGTCGAACGAGCGTCTTCGAGATACAAGACTAAACCCTGACCACTAAGCTACCATAACTTGTTTTACGAATGACTTCTGAAATACCACTATGCATATTACGATACTATCAAAAAATCAATTTTAATACATTTCGTGTGGCTTTCTGTTTTATTATATGATTAACTGAAAATTCTGATAGTAGAACCAGAGACGCTGGTTCGAATCCCCGTTATTGTAGTATGGTAATTTGTAGTATTTTCGGATGAATGTATAAATTACTTAATCTGGCAAAATATTAAGGAATAATGTTATATTTTTTTGGAATTTACTATATATTTTAAAATATATATAGCAAAATGGGCATAGTCTGGCGAGTCCAAACATTGCCTTATTTTCCGCTACATTAATTAGCTACTGCTATACAAATTTCATCTGACACACAGACCGAGAACTGACCAAAACCAGACTTTAATCAGACACCATAGAACCATATATTCTACCAGGTTGTTGCCATATCATTTTCACACTGTATGCCTGATTATTTCCAGATTATTGCCAGACTAATTTTTTCCTCGCGGGGAAATATTTGAACGAATGCACTCGTATTAAAGTACAAAACCATCTACTGAAAGTCAATAATAATTTTAACAAAAAATGTAATTAAAAGTGCATTTAACTTTGTCGCTAGTAATTTGTTGCCATTTAACTCGACATCAAATATTATTCATATTTTTTCTGTCTTCGAATAATTTTGTGAAAAGAATAAAGCAGAAAAAGATTTGTCAATTTCAGCGTGACACTTAGCTATTTTCTATATGTGCGTTATATTTTTTTAAATTTGAAAATTTTACTTTATATGCAACGTAGCAAGGATTCATAGTCGACAGTCGGTCCGCGATGGTTACACGCGGCCGTTTATTTACCGTAGAAGAGCTGCTGCACCCATGACTCGGTCGCAAATCGAGTCCATTGCTTTTTCTAGCGTTCGTTCGTGCATTAGTTCACGCGTGAGGAACGACGCCTATATGTGTGTGTATGTGTGTACGGTGCGCCTGACATTATGCGAGCATCGTGTATGAAGTCGTTAAAAATAATAAAAAAAGGCGAATAAAAAACGTAAGCATAAAAAGCACGACTAAAACGACGAGACTGGCACTGAAAACGAAAAAGAAAATGGATATGGACTTTGTGTTTCAAAAGTATATTATTTACCACTACGAGTGTTTATTATTAAGGTGTTAAGGTGTGTCAAATATGTCTTATAACAAGCGTTTATCGGACAGTTATACATTTTCCAAAAATAAATCGTGGTTTTCAAATATAGAACGGTTAATCAATATTTTCAGTATGTTAAATGAATTAACTTTAAATATATCTGTTTATTACTATTCATAAATCGAATCTTGTGATATGTTACATCGAACAAAATTGGAGCATTTAACGTGTATAGCCTAAAGGTTGAAAGTTGTCAATTTCAATTCCGAATAATACCCAAAATAATATTAACGCGGGTATTAATTTAATTACTATATTACTTATTAATTATATTAATTAAACATTTGATATTTAAACATTTTTAAAAAAAACATTCTGTTATTTTATCTTTTATGATTTACGTAAGAATATAATACGAAAAGATCCGTTCTCGCAAAAGAATGTAGCAATAATTGCGTTTTATTCGACAAATTTCGAACAGATAAAAGTCATCGGTCACGCTTAAATAGATTTGTATACTTTTTCGTGGACCTAAGTACATTAAACCATCGTCGCTTCGCGACAGATATTAACGATTAAACAAATAATCACGGCATTAGAGCTTTACCTTCAGGGCTACAAAAGATGGCATTGATTTATATCCCGACATTTACGGTTCATGTAATTTAATTGTTCAGATGGGACGTAAAGATGTTCTGCTGGGAAAGTGCGATTTCGTTCTCTTATGCACTACCTTCGAGAGAGTGGGACCAGCGGAACCGCAACGGCAGTAGCAGCGTAGCCTGCGCCGTCACCATCTTGATAAGTCGAAGAGTTATGCTCGCAACGAAAAAACAATTTTACGCAAGTGAAATAACGTCCGAATGTATTCACGACAAACGCGTGGCAGAATTGGGTCATGTTTCATGTTATTTCAGATTAGGATGTGTGGGAGATTTTGGTACCCGATGGTCGTGATTTTCTTTGCTTTGACGTTCATATAAAGCAGAAGCAAATGCAATCTAAGAAGAATGTCGTTTAAATTGCATTTTTTTATTTATCCGTTGTTTTTTGTTCTCTCTTTCGTTTTTGTTTCTTTTTTCCTTGCGAAAGAGCGGATTGAAAAGCGTATTAAGTTGTCGTGGAAAATTGAAAAGCACTTAAGACGGTTTAATATACTATTGTTTTCCGTTAGGAAATAGCCCACTAACGTTATTTAACTTGGCATATACACGTAGACACTAAACATTATGAAAAACAATTCCGGAATCGAAGAGTTTGGAAACAGTAAAACTAATCCCAGGAACATCGACCTTTTACTGCAGTCGTCGGGATTAATTGAGAATTTGTGTCTTACGACGGCAGTGCAACGAGAAATCGGTTTATGAATAGCGCCGAAGGGATAATTGTAAAAAGTCATTGATAAATTCGAAGAAGGTTATGTATGTTAATGAGTTGAAGAGTTCGGAGGAGCAGAAAAGTTGGGAAACGAGTGGGACGGACGGAATTAAAATGGCGTACTTAAACAAAAGGCAAAGAGCACGCGCGATGGCACACGGATGAAATGTGGTTCCACGGGGGTTACCCGAGACCGTGGGTCACGGAGGTAAAGCGAAGCGATATCCATTACTGCTTTATGAAGTTTATTTGCTCTTGACGTAGTCGTATTTTTCACGAAATAACTTCCGTCGTGCGCTAAGATGCTTCCATTTGCTGGACAACGCTGTCACGTTGCGCCATTTCAGTTTATTATTTCGAGCGTTTTATGTACCTGCTGTTCGAAGCAAGTTAATGCGAATGTGAGAATTGTCCCCGAAGAGTTAACAAGGTCAAAGGCAATATTCTTATTCCGTTTTCGCTCTTTCAAAATGCCCCGCGTCGATAAACCACGAGGAGGTAGATAATGTTAAAGTTCGCGAAAATCTCAGCGAAATAATTGAAATTCTGCGCCGTTGTAACACGTTAAGTACGGATCACATGCTCGTACGTACACGGCCATGATCCATTAACCAGGAAACGTGATATTTTTGCGGACATTTTTGCCCCGTTCCGTTATACAATTCTGGTATTCAATAAACGCGTGTAATGATTCGTTGAACGCGTGAGCGGATTTTTTTCGCCCGCAAAATCCGCAACGATAAATTAATAAATCTCATTTTCTAATGTCATTTTTCTTATTGTTCCCGACTCGGTGGATTCGTGACGCAACAGAAATCGAGACATTGATTCGATTTGTAACACCGTGAACTTGCCTGAAATTATTAGCTGAACCGTCGATGTTTCTATTTCGGAGCGTGCTGGTTAGTGTCGCGCGCGTTACGGACCAAGACATTCGTGCACTTGTTGTTAATTACAACGGCAATTAAAATTAAATATTTTCGAAATTGCGATAATTTCATTTTGCTAATCAAATTCCGCCGTGACACTAATTAAGGCGCTTCTGTATGCAATGCGATGACACAAAGCACGCGTTCGTATGAAAAAAGTGGTAATATGCAATTAAAAGCGAATATTGTAATTTTAATAATTTTCCTCGCTATCACAATTTATTTATACGAGCTGCAAAGTATCGGTGTGTTTTTATCACTTGAACTTACATATAGATCATGCAAAGAGAAATAGGGGTTGCGCGAATTTGCAACTGATTCATCGTTGCGTGATAACATCATCAGTGTATACTGCAGTCGTGTTTTGTAACATAAAAGCTGTTATCATTCTTGCCGCTGAATGTAAGATAAGTTGCTGGAGATGTTTGACAATCTGAGTTATGTAATTGCCAAAATTGAATACAACGTTCAGTTACAAAATTGTAAACACGAATCACATTTTAGTGCAGCTCGTGTATGTTTGAAACACTCAAAGTGTATATATATATATATATTTGTAGAACACGACTGGACAAATGTTATTATCGATTTTTGGAATAATGATATTCAGATTCCGCAAATCACTTTAGAACTTAAATTTTTACCCGAACCCATTTGTTAGAACATTTGTATTCAACCAGACGACCGTGTGGATGTTCGCAATATGAATGTTTTTAGCTCTTTGTTCTTTAAAGCAGTATCGCGAATATCATTTTTTTATATAATTTGACGGATGTACAGGTATAATTGCCCTTTCATCGAGATTATGCGTTACATATCTTACAAAATCCAGTGCCAGGCTTACGCGCAATTTACCGTTTTAAATTTAAGTTCTTTCAGTCGGCATACGAAATTTTAATTCCCATCAAATGGCACTTGATTCTTTCATTATTCCCAGTATTTCAGCATACAAAGTACGATTTCGCAGCGCGCGATATATGAATATGATGAACGCGAACACGAAGAGTTATATGAAGGAAAATTTTATTGCCGCGTATCACGCAAAAATACGAGTACTTCTCAAGAAGTGTTTCGCCCCCGGTTCGTGGGTGGGGAACGTTTTACACGAAAAGATGCATGAAAGTCACGTGACCGAATGCAAATTAAATTAAGCCACAGCCGTCAAACGCGAACGATCAGCACTCGCAAAGTAGTCGTGCCTTTTTTATTCCCGCAATATTGCAAATTATGACGGAAGAATGGGCAAGATTTTTCCGTCGCGCTTGCAAAATAACGTCATTTTGTTTTTTAATGAAAGAGTATGTAAATTATTTTATATATAGTCCCGAGTCGGCGCTACTTGACAAGTAATTACCAAGCCGTATATGGCGCAAATAATTGCAAATGAAAACGAATGTTTACACAAACAAGTTTGTTTGTTGCTAGCATTCCGCGTGGTTGTAAATCTTTGCGCGTTGCCACTCGAAAATCTTTACACTGATTTTTTATGAGGTATAAATACGCTTTGTTTGTGGCGTTATTAAATGTAACTCATTTGACGTATGTATACTACTTAAAATGAGTAGCTGTCGTAGAAAACACGCCACGAGCCTTAAAATTAATGATTTATTTGCAATTTCCCTTCCGTTTGAGCATTTTTAATTCAGGTACCGTTTTGTCAGTATTAGTACAC
>JABFQC010001450.1:0-19346 GCA_022817085.1 Psilanteris sp. ZL-2020 | reverse complement strand
GTTAATGACTGTACGTATTCGGATTACAAAATTGTTTCTTGCACTGAGATAAATAATATTTTTCTATAAAAAATTACTGCGCCAAAACAATATTCTGATGCGATGTTTGTCAACACGTAAAAATGACCCTTAATATCGTAAACATTGTTTCGATTTCCCTATATTTTTTACTGTGCTTTAACCGTTTTGGCACGGTAATTTTTAATAGAAATTTTTCTCAGTGTGGTTTTGTGCAAAATGCAATGTTACACTCAAAAAAATTACACTTAGAAAAGTGCTGTTTATAACACTAATTTGGCGACATTAAAACAAAATCCTAAAAATTACTGTTTATGATAGCATTATATTAAAAGATGAAAAACTGTATTTTTACAAGGAAAAACAGTAATTTTTAGGTTTTTACTTTAATGTCTCCAAATTATTATTATAAATAGCAATTTTCTACGTTTAATTTTTCTGAGTGCAGCAAATTTACCGAACTTAATAATAGGAGTGGGGAAAATGTGTAAAGGTTTTATAAATAGGATAAATTGTAGTTTGAAAATTTGTAAAACTTTTATTAACGGCAATGATTTCGTTCGATATTTATTCCGATTTTGGTATATTTATTTATTATCGAATACAACTTGATTTGGTAAAACTTGTAGGATTTTTTTTACAGTGTATTTTCTGTTAAATAATGTAATATATGGTTGAAGAGGAGACGCTGAAATTGGCACATGTCGGATGAAATTGAAAAAATCGAATAATTTTGATTCGGTCATAGTTGATATTTTTGGTTGAAACGACTGAAAAATTGAATGAACTTCACTGAGAGTTTGTTAGTTCAAGTGCCATAATCGGCAGCCGTACTCCGTCGGAATAACTGAATTTTTCAGTCTGACCCACTTAATTGCAAGCTCAGTTATTGACTAAATATACTGATTTTTTTGTCCGCGTGTGTATTTAGGGTCACTTGACGGATTTACATTAGTTTTGAATTGATTTATTATGCGGCGATTAAGCATTTTAAATTCTTGCACTTTTATGCTTGTTTAATGATCCAAATTGGACTATTTATGTGACTTGAGTTTGTATTATTTTGGGACTGTATATAAATCATCACGCTGTCTTGTGTCAAGACCATAAATGTCAACGGCGTATTCTCCGTCTAGTCGTAATAGTTTTTTCTTAATTTGTTCGGTTGAATTGGTATTCGATTGTCTTGGTGCGAGGTGGTCGGAAAAGAAGCATGTGTTTGAGTTTATATTTGGAACGAGGGATATTAGTATTGACAGAAGAGCACTAACATTTATACTGTTTCGGACAGCAGTGAAAGAGGGATATAGAATCTTGGTGTATGAGTCAATGAACCATATTAGACCGAACTCGTAAAAAGTATAGGTCAGGATCTAAGATTACTATCTTCGTTTCTTTTCTTTCATTATTCTGTGTTTTTTTTTTTGTATATAATTTTGTAATTTTGAACGACTGCGTAGTAAAAATTTTTACATCGTATACCTTTTCTTTTTAAACCGATGAAAAAATGCGTAATATTTACGTCATAGAAAATTATTTTAGAATCGTCATTTTGTTATAATCGTATATTTAAAAAAAAATGTATATATATATCGAATGCGCCAAATCGATATAAGTTTATTATTAAATGTACTGCATTTAATTGAATTTAAATTTCAGCAAAAATTTCGTCTATATACAACACATATATATATAATACATACTTTATAACTTTGATGATTGCAAATATAATTACACGCGTACCTTAATCCATTTGTTAATGTTTAATAAATAGTATTTCTTTTTGCGGTAAAAAATGCACAACGTATGTGTCGGATCAATAAATTGCAATGTTCGAGTAAAATGCGCGCATTAAAAATAAAATATTAAAAATAAAATTCCCCGTTCAGTGATTTTAATCGGTTTCAGAAACGCATAAAAAATCCAAAAGAATGCACAACGGTCGAAAACAAATATATATATATAATTGTCCGAATTTTCCGACGAAACGACATTCTCGCGGAATCTGCGCTACGATATACGTCGGCAGAAATTTTCGCATGACGCAAAAGTCCGTTCAAAATCCTGCTGCAACCGTTCGGGGAACAATCAAGGGAATCATTGTTTTCCGTATTAAATCGAACGCGAGCGTAAGCCCGGTTCGTATCAGAAAATAAAGGAAATAAAGTTTTGCTCGAGGAAAACACGTTTTCCGACTTCCTTATAAACGATCGCGCGGCTGTTATGGTTTATTCCGTGTGCGATACCAATTCTTGAAGCAGATGATTCACACGCACGGAACACAGCCGTACGTGGCTCGATCGCGGAACTTTGGACCGCGTGCAGTTATTGGGACAGCGTGCGGGAAGACAAAGCAAACCGATAACTAAACAACGCGCGCGGAAACTGGAACGAAAAGTTGCCGAATGATAAAGAAAGGCACGGGATAAATTAATATACGTGCGCGGTTAAACGAACACGCGAATGGTTGATCCGATGACGGCGAGTCGCGAATTCGCAGTGACGGCTTTAATTATCCGGCGCTTATTGGCGCCGGAAGCGGATACGTATATATTAACGAAAAATTTAATTTATGTTCCTTCCAAAAGATTTTGCGTATGGGATATTGATTGATTTATTTAGCAAGTTCATGACTGAAAATTGCTTTCGGGCTAAAAAGAATGCCATCAAACGTGAAATTGGCAAGGAAATTAATGTTTTTCGTGAAACAAGTTTGTCGTTGAGAATTACGAGATTAAATTTTTTGAATATTTGGCAGCGATTAAGGTATACGTGAAATAACGCATCGAACACGACTCTTTGCAATATGTTTAGAGTCAGAGGGAAGAATAACCTTGATAAATATGCATTTATAAAAAATTAGTTCGCGTAACTTTAAAGGTTTATCAAATTTCATAACTACTTTTAATGTAGTTTAAACGCGAAACTCGAGCGCAAAAAAATTTTTAACTTTTATATATAACATTTTTGCGTATCAAATTAAATGGATTCAAAATTTAACTTAGCGTTTATATTTAATACATTCGTCTATAAATATATTTTACGTCTGTTAAATAAATGTAAATTATACAGAAATGTAAAAAAAACATTGTACCGTATTTTTACATTGATAGACGTCAACGTGATTATGTTTAAGTTTTTTTAAAAAGTTGCACAGAGCCGGGAGTTTATGGTATACATATTTAACATCGTATTTCATTTCAAGAATGCTGAAAACAATATTGACAATACAACTTATATAGAGTTTTATAATAAAATTTTCAAATAATCAATAGAATGAATTGTTGTTCCGCAACTTGACTTTTCTTTAAAGTATAATTGTTGTAGTCGTTTCAACTGAGATTTAGTTTATTGCATTTAGTTTTGTTCGTGATAGTGAGATAAAAATAATTTGACTTTATTATTAGTGTATTAATAGTCGTTGGCACAACATTGCTGATATGTAATATTAATGTGTACGTCGAAGTGTGACAATTATTGTTCGTTATTAATATTGTTAATTATTAATTATAAAATTATTAATTCGAAACGTATGCTTCGCATTATTGATAAAATTGCGTTTCGCTGTTCGTGTATATGTATATACAATTGTTCAAAGTACACTAAATTGTTTGACGTTTAAAATATTTAATCGCGGCGTTGCCTTTATTTATATCTTCCATTCACATTGTAATGACTTAATCCAACTACATCAACATCGCTTTTATTGCAAAGTTTTGTAATTAATAATTGAGATATATTCATTACACATCCCGACCGTTAGTGCAGGCGTTGAATCTTTTCACGATTCAGGTGAAAAAGCGAAAGTGCAACATTGAATCATGCCCAAGTTCGACATCACGGCTCTCATTCCTTTAAACGATTCCATTGAAAATAATCTGCCTTTTTACGCGTAACAATAACAAGAAAAGAACAGTTTTTGCAAGCATTTGAATTATTTCTGCTATTTTTATTTCACCGTACTATACGATTTATTTTTCACTACAATATATATATATAGAATTTTTGAAAAATCCGTCTCAAAATGATGGCTAAAATAAAATGGTACAAACCTCGTCACGACTCAAATAGAATTTAATTATATATATATTTAATCGATTTAAAACCTAAAACACCGACAGTCGTCCTTTACAATTGTTTCTTCCATTCTTTATGTAAAAACGTCAGATTTTAGTATTATTATCGAATTTGTTAGATTTAAAAAATCCGCACGGAGAGAAAGAAACACCAATATTTATAATACTGGAATATTGAATTTGAATAAACTGAATGTTAATTGGTAGTATGCTGTCAGATTGTCAAATTTTGATAAACTGGTTTACGTATTTTTGATGAATAAGAACTATGTAAGGGTAAAGCTTGATAATAATAAAATTCGCTTCGATTAATTTTTCAATAAATCACATTATAGCACTTTTGAATAAATCAAGAACGACAAATATATCTTGTTTTGTTAACTTCATTTTAGGTTAGAATGTTAAAACTTGACAATCTGTTTTGATAAATTTGAACAAACAGTTATATAATCAAAGATTGATACTATTTCATGAATAAACTACGAACTTTTGACGAATTACAAATACAATGCCAAATTGGTCAACTTTTTACTCAAAATTCATAAATTTTTCTCTCAGTGCAGGATATATAGATATATTGCGTTTCAAATTGTATATTTCTGAGTGGTGAAAAAGGCTTTTTCCTGCTCGAATCAAAAGAGACTTATTTTTATTGCAAGAATTTAAAGCAAATACTGTTGCAATATTTAAACGAAGAAGAAAGAAAAACAATAAAAATGACAGTAATTTATTTTTTTTTTTAAATACCCTCTCTTTTTTTTGTTTTAGATTTTGGATGAAAAAAGTACGACGAGAAGGAGGGCGGAGTAAGGGCTAAGATACAACCTAAGGTGAACAAAGGCTCGTATGTCTCACTCGCACTAACCGTAATTGTGTTGGCAGTGAAGTGGCAGTGGGTTGTGAGTACTGTGCGGAGAGCAAGAGAGCGACATCAGGACCAAGGCGGCGGTGCACTCGTCCATACAATCTCCTCGCTCGTTGTGGCGGCAACCCTCGCGGCTACATCCGTGTGTTATTCTGTTCTCGCTCCAGCTATTGTATACCCGTTCGGAATCATTGCCCGAGCTCGTTCTTCGTTTTCGGGCCCTGAAAAGCACGACATCAAAATATATGTTTATTAACTGATTTCAAATTCTCGCGAAAAAAATGGTTCCGATGATTATTCTCGAGCCTCGCTCACTTCGGCGCGATTTATGATCGCTCACGATTTCGCATAATTGTGCATAATTTTTGCATCCTCATGGTTTACTACTTTTTGCGTTCATTTTTGCTTCTAGTGTATATATATATATATATATATACCGCGGCTCTTACTTCTCTTCTCCTTGCTTTTTATTATAACGTCAAATTTTATATATCGATAATACTTAGCCTTGCGCGCGGTTTATTTATTTATTTATTTTTTTTTTTTATAATAAAAATTGTATCCGCGTGAATTGTGTTTTTTTTTCTCCGCAGTTAAGAATGGCTGCGGTTTACTGCATATTCATTACTCGAATACAATGCAAAATTAATTAGTCAAGATCTTCTTCGGAAGAAACTTTTTATTCTAATTACGAGAGAAGGTGGAAAAATCAATTGACTAATAACAAATTCCGATAAGATCCATCGGCGTTACAAAGTGCTTGAATTAAATTTAACTTTAGTCTGTTTAAACAATATTCTAAAAATAAATTTCGCGTGTATATATTTATCAGCGCGAGATAACGTTTTTTTACGCGAAACTTTTTTTCCTTTTTTAACAAGTTGCAAACAAACTTGATTGAAAAGTACGTTTTAATCGTTGACAAACGTGAATCCAAATTTGCGTTTTCATCGCAAACTCGGCCCGATTTGCACGGAACACGAAGATTGTCAAAAATCGTTCGGCTCCCTCCGCGTATCGAATCGTCGAACACGCACGTTTTCGACCCATTATTTCGCCGTTTCCAATACACGAGTCAAAATGTTACAGACTCGGCCGCGAATACAGAATCGCGAACGTCAATTTTGCACAATCAAATGCGAATTATCTGACAATTGACAGTCGGTATTGAAATCATTTTACATTCAATGTTTTCACCCGACGTTCATTTGCCGCGCGCTAATTGTTCGCCAAAAACATAATGAAAGCAACGATTTTGGACGACAGTCCGTTACATCCATGCATAGATATCGGTATCAAAAAAAAAAAAGGACGAAAAAGTGCCACGCGAATCGTATACGGTAACTGCGGAAAAAGGAAACCTTTTTTTTTTATTTTTTATTTTTTTTTCAAATACAACACGCGCGACGGCGCAAATTCTTCGTGACTCGCGTACGAACGCGCGCATCGACCGGCGCAAAAATCGGCAACACAATGACGACGGGGGATACGAAAAATTGTCGAAACAAAAAATGAGCAACAGCGAAAGTCGTCGCTTACGTGCGACCATCCGCAAAGGCGACGGGTACGACCTACTTTCGTGAGGTTGTGCGTGCGATGCTTTCCGCGAAGATCGTTCCGCATGGATGATTCCCGTACATATGCATTCTTTTGCAAATCAGCGACGCGCTCGCGCAATCTGCCCGATTACATACAACCCGGCGAAATTTGCATTTTCCGATTGCGTCGCGTCTGCCCAGGTTTCCCCTCGAACGCGCCGCGATCGCGCGCCGTCGAGATAACGATGTTTATCGCGCGGGTATTGACAAACAAACGACGACGTTCGCTCAAACAAAGATTACACCGGCGGCGTTAATTCGCTGCGTTAATTAGCCGGCGATCGGCGCGATTTTCCGAACCTCGTCCGGGGGTCGCGAAACTCATAACGTCCGGTATTCCGTCGCGGTTTATATAAGACGCTCGTAAAACGTATGCTCGAATTATAAACGGCTCGAATTAAACGATAATTCGTATGATTCGTCTCGTTGCGCCGTGCAATTTTTGCGACAAAGAAAGTTTTGTATGTACACTGAAAGAAATAATCCTACAAACTTTACCAGACAAGATTGTAAACATTGGATAAAGGAAAAAAACGTAAATAAATACATACAAATATTATTTGTATCGGATTGTATGGTAATTTTTATCGCATTTATTGAAGTTCACCATAGTTTATCATATTTGTTTACATTTTTATCCCACTTTTACAATATAGTATGGTAAAATTTGCAGGATTATTTCTTTCAGTTTATATATATATATATGTCCATCGACCGACTAAGTGAATTGTCATTTTTGAACTTTCCTTTTGTCAAACGCGACCCGTCACTTTTCCATTACGCAACCCCGCACCCGCCGGCCGGAACGCGTCCGCCTTGCGTGACGATCGTCCGGCGATTCGTTAATTCGGGTCAAATCGCGCGTTAATTGCCTGCGGATTAACGAAGCTGAGGCCGGGCCCGGGAACGTAAAAAGCGCCGGTCGCAAGCAATCGTCGGTGATTTCTCCTTTTTTGTCGGTGCGTGTATATTTTCGTGCGCCTTTTCTTCGGCGCAATAAAATTGGGTGAGATTTCGCGCCGAGTAGAAAAGTGGAAGATTGCACTATAATTTATCGGAGATCGGCGCAGCGAAAATAATTGGATCGTGGGACTCAGCATTTCGGGCGATTGCGATCGGCCCCTTTCATTTGGTTCGGCGGCGCTCCGTTTTCGGACGGTATTTTTTTACACAATGCACCTGCTCGGTTCCTCCGTCGCGCCCCGCGAAACGCCATTCACTTTGCTTATTTACCTTTCAACCCCCTGACCGTTCGTTTTCGGCGCGAATCAACCGACGATTTGCGCGATCCCGCCGGCCGGTTCGCAGGCAAAACATTCCGTCGCGGCGAGTTAATTCTCGCCGCGGTTTCCGCAACATCGATCAAATCGGTAGCGACGGTCTCGCGGCGCCGTTATAATACGAAAAACAAAGAGTCGTTTCATTACTGTTTGATATATCGCTTTATTTCCGAGCGTATCGTAAAACCATTTTACATATTTATGCAGTTACAACTCTTCGTTTGTTGCTTTATTTTGCTTCATCGAGGCATACTTTAATATTACACGGCTAAATAGTACTAAATTTATATATATATGATACGCAATTGGATCAATTATTTTACACTGTCGCGCGCGTGTCGCTTCTTTACATATTTCATTCTCACGTGGAACGTAATAATCAAAGCTAATTTAATTGAATCAGGCGTCGGATTTGTATGGAATAATAAATAACTATCGAAATTCAAGTGCATTAACGATCAATAACATCAATCAATTTCCCGCCAAATCAGTTACATTAGCCTACATAAATATGCTATTTTCGAATGTGCATTGCAGTCGAACGCAAAAGAATTCGAATTATTAAGTCCATCGGGTGGAACGCGCGACCCGAAGTCGGTCTTCTTTGCCGCAATTTCGAGCACAAATACACCGAGGAAGAAATATTGTTCTGAGGGAATGCGATTTTCAGAGCTAAACAGTGTGTTCGATCGATTCGATAAGCAAATTTTGCGTCGTGTTCCATAATGGGCCATATTTTTCAGAAAGGCGACTGGAGTTTCGGACGACACGCTTTTCCCGCAAACGCGCATATATAGGCGTGCGTGTGTATATATTTATATGTATGTATATACTTTGGATGTCATTTTTTAACGCGTGTTTACAGAATACAGAAGGGACAAATTAGCCTTCGTGGCCGGTTGACATAACACCGGACCGAATTATGTGACATTAAAGTGACGATTAAGGAGCACGAGGACATGCGTCGCGCGTCGCAAATACGCTTTACTATGCCCGATATCTATGCATGTCTACACGAGAGCCATCTTTTCACCTACCGCAACGTCGTCCCACGCGTTGATGTAGCACACCCACGATTTTCAACTTCATTTATAGTGTCAGGCGACCTTAAACAAACGAACAAACATTTTTTTATCAATATAAATAATTGATATGTTTGATTGCGAGAGATCTTTAACTAAAATGATAGTGCGATTACTTCTGAGATATGTATTAGTTATGAGATTTCACGCTTGTGTGTGATTCAATTACATAAGTGACAAGAATGATGAATTACGAATGATGGAGCCCAGTGTCGTGTTTGTGATGAAAAAAGGCATGAAACGCTAACGTTCTTTATTATTTCTTTTTCCCTTTCTGTTTTTGCTCGCGTAATTTTGCTTTGTATTTAAAATCGCGCGTGCGTCAATTCGGACAAAATTCTACGACACAGCGCCGTTTGCCGAATTCGTACGATCGAGTGATTGATAACGCGTGAAGTCAACATTGAAAACTTCCGCACAGCGAAAAAAGCCGCCGTCCGGATTCGACAAATTAATAGTAATGTTTATATAAATATATATATATATATAGAGAGAGAGAGATATACGCAACTTTCGTAACCTTCGCGTTGTCATCCAAATCGCGACGAGTACGAATTAAAATGATCCAACTTTCCCCGGTCGGACGATAAATATTGTTAATAACGAATCAAACCGGACGAATAAAAATATATATAAAATGCATAATGTGTACTTCGTCGCAAATAGTTCTGAAAACGAGTATCAAATTAGAAAGCGGCGGCCGTCGAGCCGAAAGCACGCGGTTTTTTGCGCGCGGAAAAGCCGATGATAATTTATGGAGCTCGAGCGCGCGCTTTTATTTAACGAACGGATGATTCCGCGACAAATTAACATATTCAATTTGGCCTTCAATGGACGACCGTCGCGGCTCGTTTCATAAACTATCACGCGCGCCGACTTTTATTATTTCACGAAATATGACAAATCGGGCATTTACGGTTCCATTAATTTTCCGCCGCGGCGATCGTTAAGTTAGTTAACGATCGAACGCGCCGGCCAATTTTATCCACGCATAGTTGCAATGGTAAATATATATATTCGATGGTGAAAATGGCTCGGTCGAGCACGGCCGTGTCTTTCGCCTCGGCGCCGAGTGGTGAAAGTGAAAGCGACCGATGTTCTCGTCGTTGTATTCTAATGCTCGGCTTATTTTCCAATTCCGGGGAAATTTCGTCGTTTCTTTTATTTCCAACGACAAGCGCTAGTTTTATTAACAGCATTTATTTCGCGCGCGACTTTGAAATATTTACCGCGCGACTCACGGTTGTACACGTTTTACGTAGGCAGCTTTTTTTTAGTTTCGCTTTTTAACGAACGGGTGTAACCGTTGCATTTGATTCAAAGAATATACGTGATTACGAACGTTTTCGTAACCCATTTTTTTAATAATCGAATTTCAAAAAACCCAATGGTTCAAGCGCAAGCTACACATTGCTTCAAACCGAATTATAATCGGTTCGATCTCACGAATGATACATTTAAACCATTTATTAACGTTTCATAACCGCGTGTCTAATTACAATCTATTACCACGAAGCATAACAGACACGGCTTTGTGTTTTTTTCAATTTTGTTTTTTCATTTACTTCTTACGTGTTCTGTAAAAAAAAACAAATTAAAATCGGGAATTGATCAATATGAGTCGGCAATAAAAAATGCATAAACCGCCGAATATGCCTCGCGCTCTTTCTTCATCGCTTACGAGCGAGCGTTTTCGTAATTAACGAATTCGAAATTCAGACAAACAAAAGTTTGCATAATGAGCGGCGCAAAAACAATTCGAAAAACGAACCGAGCGTAACTACGCGCCGTCGACGTTGCATTCGCGTGTATTTCGTCGAAGCGCGGCAATTGTTTCGAGACGGGATTAATCAAAACGCGCGCGCGATTTGTTAATGCTTTAATTGAGTCATAAAATGATTACCGAAAATGCGGCGGCGCGCGAGGACAAACGGTTTTTGATCGCGGCCGTTGTCGCAGGCGCGTTTTCGGGCGTTACGTTTCGCGATCGCGACAAACATGTGCATAAAAAACATTTGCATAAAAGGAATCGCTGGAATTCAATCGCGAACCTGGCGGGAGCACGCTCCCGTCGGGACGTATTCCAGGTGGGATTCCCGGGAGAGAGAAAAACTGGGTCATTAGCTGGTCCGCTGTCCCTAACGCGTTAGGATATAACTGGGTTATCAAAACGCGCGTTCCATCGCTTCGTTATACGGATCACGTGGAACCGATCTCGCGTGCGTTTCATCTCCTCGTTTATACTTTTCCCGGCCTTCGGTTTGTACAACGTAACGGACGCGAAGCGGCATTTCTTTTCACGCCGAAAACAATATATATATATATATATACATATGTGTATATATAATTGATTGCCGTAATGGTTTTTGATTTTCCGTTTCTGCTTTCCTCCGGGAATGTTATATGCTTTTTGTTGGTTCATAGTAATCCGGGTTAGCGACTCGATTTGTTCGTTCTGAGAGGCGTTTTAACAATACAGATATTGAAAAAATTGCGATATGATAAAGAAATGAGATAATCAAAAGTGGAATGGACTATTATATCGCGCATTAAAACGGATCATATAAATTTGAATAGATTGATAAAACGCGTGATTTGACGTATGATATATATTGCAATTCTGTACGAACGGTGTCATTATTGTTTGCGCACGTGATTTTCGCGAATAAAATAAATCGATCGTGAGGCGATAACTTTTGTTGCTTCGGTTTTGACTGGAAGCCCGGTTGATCGACGAATTTTGTCTTTGTTGGAGATGAAAATATTCGAAGCGTAATTGCACGATTGTTTTACGTTTGCGTTATTTATTTATAATACCAGACCGCTGCCGCTGTTATCTGAGCTAATCAAAACGCGAGGTTAACATATCGGCTGTGCACTTGTAGTACTGCGATACAAGCTGCGAGCAGATATTAAACACATACAAAAAAAAAGAAGAAAAAAAACACGAAACTGTGGACGAAGTAACGCAACGGTCTTGCTTCGCGGTATTCTTTAGTTTCGAACCTTTGTGAATTTTATATATACTTATAGGCGAATTGTTATTAAGGTCTTTTAGTGCAAAACATATATATATATATAACTTAAATAAGAATAGTATACTTCGTGTATTGTTTATGAAGCAGGTTATATTCATAGATTTATTAATACGCGCGATGCGATGATAAGTCTCAACAAACGTAAGTATTGATGATGTGGGTCAATTTTTAATAATTGAATATTTGATATTTGAATGAATGCCGAAGCAATTCATTATCTTTTAATGGAAAAAAATAATCCGCATATTTCGTTAGAGCGGGGCCCGATTCGAAACGAAAATGTTATTAACACTTATCGCTCCTTCATCTTAGGCGCTATCGCGCGTGTTATTGCTTAGAATTGAATGAAAACGGTAATTAAACAATAATATTTCAGAATGTCAAGAAATTGCGCCGAGTCGAATTAAAAATCCATTTAATCAAATCTAGGTGAATTGCTCGCGTTCGAATCGAAAATTCTTCGAGAATTAATTACGTGCAATTAATAAGATAAATTAATTGTCGAAACGAAAATAATAAGTTAAACAAAATCAACCTTGAAAAATGAAGTGAATCGATACACTTTGCGCCGCGATTAATTCGAACGAAAAAACGCGCCGATCAATTTGATGATACACCGCGCAAGATGCATTTATATTCGCATAATTCGAACGCGACCAAAATAACTTTACATCTCCTTAACGAAGTGTTCCGAATTGTGATTTTTTTCAAGACAATTAATAACGCGTATCCGAGCCTAATATATATATATATATATATATAGCTATGCATACAGTAACAACAACTTAAACTCGAAATGTGAAAGCAATAAAACACGTCGCCACTCTTCTCGTTATTAAATTCGTATCATCGTATCTATAATAAATGAATATGTAATTGAATATATTTCAATGCAATTATCGTCCGTTAAATCTATATTTAATGATTTTGATAAACACATCATAATAAATTACAATAACTTATATAATGTCCCACGAGCGGTGCGCGTTAATATAATTATTACTTCTACTAATACTTCGAAGGAACACTTTCAAGGGGATTTACGCGGCTTTTATTCTCATTCCGCAATATCGAAAAAACGAAATTTAACGCGCGCTTAAGGAATCCGACGCGAAACAGAGGACCGGCGCTACGGAAATTTCGCTTTCGCGGCGTTCGGTTGAATCCGTCAATTAGAATATAATCGACCATATATAACTCCCGCGGGTCGCACACGAATTGCTCGCTCGGCGCGGGTGAAAAGTTCTCCCGGCACGAATGCCGGGAATTAACGTGTCGCCGTGGTGAAATATGCCACGCGATCCGATAGCGACGAGGTTCGAAACGCCCGCCCCCCTCTCCCCCTATGCGCAAAAATGCGTTGATAAACTCGCCACCCTGCCCCCGAAACCCTTCGCCCGGCCCGGCCCGCACGGGTATAATTAATTTACTACGAAAGTTGAATGGTACCAAATGGCGAGCGAATGTTTGGCCCGCAAAGTGGCGCAAAGTTGCACACACGAAGCCCGAAAGCGCGCACGAAATCGTAACCGCCGCAAACCCGTCGGCGCAATAATCGTCTCCGTTATCCGGGCGCAATAACGTACCCGCGACGTATCGCCGCGTATAAGCGTAAAGGCGTGGCGTCGCGCGAGGGGTCAAAACGTGCAAGTAGGTTAGAGCTTTAAGGATGGTTCGAGGTTCGCGCGACTGGGTGCTACTGGGACTAGGAGGAGAGCATTGACCCAGTTCGGACGGCAAGCGGGTCACGGAGTCGTGCGATCGTATACAGGGTCATTCCAGGTCGGCGGGAGATATAGGTGGCCGCGTACTCGGAGCGCATACCGCCTGGATCGAGCGACCTCATTTCTATCCCGGAACAACCCGCTTACGGGATCCACCCTGTCTGCCCGACCGTCTGTCCGTCTGCCACCCCCGTCCCCCGTCCCGGCCGCCGTCGTCACGCCAAATTCGAATCAACGCGCTCCGCGTCACGCGCCCCTCAATCAGCCAATCGCGCCCCGGCGTGGTTATTGTCCGCGACGCTTTCAACGCCAATCAGGCCCGTATCAACGGCGCGGCCGTTTGTGGGTTTGTAGGTCACGGGGGTGTGACTTTGGTATTAATTCGATTGCCGGCTTCGATTGTTTCCGAAACGCCATTTTGGTGTCCCGAATGCGCGCTCTTTCGGCGTCCCGTCTGACCCGCGGCGGTGGGTGTGACGCGGGGGGGTGGCGCGAAAGGAGCCGATTGATTTGCTTTTTGCGTTTGCCCGCTTTTCGTATTATATGTGGGTATATATATATATATATATGTATATATATACATATATACAGCAGAAGCGTACATAAGATAAGCCACTCTGGATGCAGCGCGGCATCGCGATCGAATTTCCGAGCGGATTTATTGACGCGATTTATGAATCGGGCCGGCGACGGGTGCGCTTTTTGCGCGACTTTTTCGACCCAGGCGAGGCGGCCGTGTGTCCGAGCGGGAGATGAACGAGCTCGGCTATGCAACCGGCTCCGGTAACACATGGCGGCGTAAACGCAACTATTTATAGCGACACGCACCGCCGTGCACCCGCTCCACAAAGATGGCTTGTCGAATCATCGGGCTCGGCGATATTTCGACCGATCCCGCCGGTTCGGCTTTATCTCGCGCGCGTGTGTCGCGGTGTTTGTTGTTGCGCAATAAAAACGCGGAGGTTTAAAGGACGCGATGATAAAGGCCGTCGTAAAAGCGCAGTTACAGCTTTTTCGTTTCTTTTTGTCTCGGGCGGAACGCGCGGTAATTGTAATATTTAGTCGGGTAACGGCGCGGCTCTTTTCCTTTATTTTCCTTTATGGTAATCAGTTTTGGACAGGGTCACGTGGTTTGCGCGAAAGAAACGCGCGGAAAAGTGGTCAAACAAAAACGCAAACGCGAAAGCGTCTCGCGATTAACGTAATTAATGAATCGCTGCGCGGACGCGCGGTGCATTTTTAGCGCGCGTTCGAGTGCGTGCGACGAAATGTGGAACAATTCGCAGTTTTAGAACACGCGACTTTCTTTTCTCTTTTTTCTTCGCCGCCTCTCAAGCCCGCGAAGAGCGAGAGGAAGGGAGACGAAAAAACTTAGTTTGTTGCGCCAACGATTCTTATATAAATACAGCGCGCGCTTATATACGCGCGAACGTGAATTGTAATCGCGCGAACGGGGGTAATTTATTAATTGATATACGCCGTAACGCCGCGTTCTAAAAATACGACGACGACGAGTTGAGTAACGCGCGCGTTCCGTGCGCGGGGATTTTTTAATTTATTCTAAATTTGTTTGCAGCAAAAAACAGTTGTTTCTCGTGACAAAACGGACTCGATTTAGTTTATCATTCGCGAATGCATTAAACGCGCAAGGCCGCTCTATACTCAATCCTATATACGTGTTTTCGCGGCTCCGCAAGATACATCGGTATACATATTTATGAACGTAATTTCGCGAGTAATAACTGTAATTTTGAAATGGAATACATAACTGTTGTCGTATTCTTTCATTTCGTGTTGCTAATTTTCGTTTTCGATGCATTAACAGCGGCCGTTTCCGAAGAAGTTTTATCGCGATCCGACCATGCCCGTTCAACGAGAAAGTCGTTAATTACCGCGCGGTAGTTTCACGAACGCACGCCGCGCGACGTTGACGGACGCACCGGATCGCGTTGAAACGCAAACAGTTTCGATCAAAGTCGCGCGGCGATCGAAAAGCCGCCCGCCGATTCTGGCCTCGCGATCGAGTATAAACTATAATGATGGGTGTACGTAATTGTTCGCGATCAAAATGTTGATAATTCACCGGCGCGACAAAACCGAGCGCATGCGTGATAACAATAAACTACGCATCGCGAGCGCAAACACTGTCAAAGACGCTCAGCAATTTCAAGATCAAGAACCGCGTAACGCGCGACGTATTGCGTAACAGCAGTGCGCGCGTTCCGATCGCGTTTTGCTTTTATAATTGCAACTAAGGCGTGAATAAAAAATCCGCGCGCTCGGCCGCAAACAACCGCACCGGCGGATTATTCGGGCACAATTGCGCGGCAAAATCATGGCCATGCCGTGGCCGCGCGAGCGTCGGATCGGCGGCACAGGGTTCGCACTCCCGGCGGGCACCACGCAGGGCGACAAACGCGGCGGCCTAGGCCGCGTTGTTGTACGTACCGGAAGTCGGATGCAAAAAGATCGCGCGAAGGCCGCATCGCGCGAAATACGCAGCGGCGTCCTTCGGGGCGATAAGAAAAGCTCGGCTGAGCGTGGCTCGCGCGCGCGTTGCGCCCGGCACACAACAGCCACTGACTCGCGGGCCGTGCACGTACGAGCCGCGCGTCGCTCGCGCGCTTGTGTCGGTGCACGTGCGGCCGAAGCTATACCGGCGCGCGCTTGCTCGCTTGCACTCGACCTATTGTCCCAGTTTCTTCGCTGGACGTAAAAGCGAGCGCACGAGGAAGCGTTAACCAATAGCCACCCACTCGCAACCCCTCGCGACCCAACCCCTGACCCGCCGCCGAACCCCTTTCTTTCACTCGCGCGCGACCTCTCACTTCAACAAGTAGCCGCGGTCTCGCTTCTCGCCAATAACTCCACGAGCGATCGCAATCGCCCGACCGTTCGGATTTAATAAACTCGCGGCTCGCGGGGTGGCGGATTTTGCGCGACGAAAAATTGATCCGCGGATTAGGCGGGGTGGTTGCGTCGATCCTTGTCGCGGTTTGATTATTCATCTACGCTTTCGCGCGATCGCGTTTTCCCGATTTAATGCCGCGTTCGCGCGGCATTATGCGCATCGGGAGGCAATTTATTTGTTATCGCTTCGAGTTAATGAGATAATTAATAATTTATTATTTCGGCCTGTTACGCTTTTCACCGGGCTTAATTCAGATACCGGCGTAATTGTCGCGCGCTGCAATATTTACAGACCTAAAGCTGATGGGACAATTATTATACTGCGATACGTATCGCCGCGATCCTTGATTGTCAATAATGCCGGGATTCAGGCAGTCACGTGACATTGTTAAACGCGATTTAATTAAACCAAAATTGCGATGGTGCCGGTGCAATTGATCAAATGTCTTACTGATAAGAACGTCTATTTTCACCGACGCCGTAGTCGAAACGTTACTGTTATATTGCAATTGCGGATAAAATCCCATAGCGGGTTCTACGCCGTAAATAAACACGACGAATAATTTGACGAGAATTATAAATAAACGTGTACGAATATGACATTTGCATTCTATAGATTGCGTTTGTTCGTCGCCCGAGTTTGGCAATCCGGAGTTACAACTATAATAACAAACTAACGATTCGTTTACCCGGCAAATAACTTTCATATAATGCAGGAATTTCTATGGAATAACGCCATGTAGTGCTCCATTCCGAAAACATATAGGTAAATTTAAATTTCTCTTTATTGGACTAATGTAATATTATATACATATATATATATATACACATATATATATATATACTTTCGCGCCGCACAAACATACACCCGTTAAAATAGGAATGCGCTTTTTGCCTGGAAATCAATTTTGCCGAGTTATTTCAACACCCGAACGGACAACAAAAATAAATTCGCTTGGGAGAAAAGAGCGCATCGTCCATGATCAAATATGAATTCAAATTATACTTGATTATACATTCATTGGTCGTGAATGATTATACGCGCACCAAGGGTCAGTGAAGCGTTCGCTTTTCCATGATTGCGCGTGGCTGTTTATGAATTTGAGCTGCCCATAAACTCGCATGATTGCAAAAGTTTAGATACAATCAAATGCGCCACGAAAGCGACGCATCATCGGGCCGGTTCCCATTGCCGTTACATGAATTTCGCTCGCAGCATTTCGTGACGTCCACTGACACCGGGACCGTTAGTTTTCGCCGGCCATTTTCGTACACGCGTGCGATCACGCGCGAAACGTTTCGAGCGCGAAAACAGCGGCGTTCGGTGTTTCACCGCGAGTGATCGACAACCGTCGCGCCCGAAGGACCGAGGACCTTGGGGATCGGGCGCGCCGTTTGCGGCTGGAAAAAAGCTCGAACGAATGCCGGGGGTGTATATATGGGTCGCGTGGTAGGCCCGCCGATGTCATCGATCAATCTAAAATTATCGAATTATACGCGTTCGGAGCCGCGCGCACGTGTTTAATATCCGTCGGCCTTAATTGGCTCGCATTGTCTGACGAAAGCTCCGCGGATCGACTTGCTTAAATTGGGTGTCATGAATCAGACGAAGAAAACAGGAGAAAAAAGCAAGAAGGAAAAAAAAGCGGAGAATAAAAAGCGTCGCTTTCAAGTGCACTGGTTCAGGTTCACGGTCTCTCAGGTTAATTCCTCTTATCTGCGCTTTCGCGGCGCGCTTATGAGCGCCGATGAATTAACAATATTGACTCGCGGCAATTATACACATATATATACATATATATATATTCAATTAGCCGCGGCGACATCGGCGAAACGCCCGTGCAAATATTTGGCAAAACGCGGCGCCATTGTTAATAGCGGCGATTAAGTATGCGTGAGTGAAAGCGGCAAACTATAAGGAAGCCGGTTCCGGCGTATCGGTTGCCGCGCTAGCCCGAATGTCGGAAAAGTGCGACGTCGTGTATTGCGGTCGGCGCGTCGAAATGGAAACCGGGAAGAAAACGGGACTCGGCGGTGTACCTGACCCATTTCGTTGTTCCCGAGTTTGCCATTGGCAGTAACGTAGCTGCATCGATCGACCTCAATTCGTGGCCCCAGCCTGGCACCGAGCGCGACCCCACAATTTGTCACTCCACCCCTTGTCGGTCCACCTTCCTCCACCCGCGCGCGTCCCCTCCCTGCCCCCCGTTGGTACCGCGACGCGGGCGAGAAGGATAGATCGAGTGAAATGCTCCGAGGACGAGGAAGAGAGCGAAACGATCCGTTCTCCAGGCTCACCTATGTACAAATATTACATGCATATATATATACAGATATATATATATATATATATATATATATATACATATAGGTGCTGCACCCTACTCGTTGCACGTGTGAAAAGCGTATACCGGCAAACCGCCAGTTGGCTCGCATTGCATTGTGCTGCTAGAATTCCTATGACATTTGCAGCGTTACCATGTTGATTTTCTCCATGGACATATATACGTGTATATATACGCATTAACGAAGATCGTTAATCATGTATGGTTTCTTATACTTACACATACGCGCGGGGCCACCGATCGGCCGGGACTCTATCCGCATTACGTTAATGGCACGGACGAAACGGACGGAAAAATGCGCGTTTTGGCCGAACGCGTCGGACCGGGCTGCTCTGTATTTGATTAGCATTCAAACGAAAAGTTGCCGTCGAATTGCGCGTTTCCGAGCGAAAAACCATCGCGTCTAACGC
>JABFQC010001449.1:0-19346 GCA_022817085.1 Psilanteris sp. ZL-2020 | reverse complement strand
ATATTATGGCGTTTATGTATCATATGCATTTTCCAGCTGGATAAATAAAAGAAAATAAATATGCGATATTAAATATAAATTCATTTTCCTTACATATTATACGTATTGCTATACTTTACTAAAAAATATCCAAAAGCAGTAGTAGTAATCTTTATTTATAAACCGTTGGTTTTTCTCTATATTTACAATTTACAATAGTTATAATTACATCATATACTCAAATAATTGTACATAATATATTATAATACACAACATAAACAATAAGAAAGTATAGTGAAATATAATCTAACAAAATAAAATAATTTAAAATTAAAATTAAACAAAATAAGATAACTCGAACATATTTATATATTTTTAAAAAACATAACGTTCGCCAAGAATTCACAGGTTGTAAGAATTAAAACAATTTGCAACATAATTAACGCGTACATTGATTATTAAATTTGATTATTTTAAAAAACACAATACAAGACATTTAATATATAAATAATTTAAACGAATAATGATTATCGGAAAAACGAATATCATTGTATTTCATTTATACATAAAATGTTGTTCGTTCATAAAAAATACGAAGAGTAACTCTAAGTTACAATAATAACATTAACTATTATAAACTGTTATACACGGAAAGAAACGTTGTATTAAAAATTACTAGCAAAATATTAAATGTGTGACAGTACACTGTAAAAACAAGTGTTTTAAAAGTGTTTTTAAACGTTCCTATTTATTAAAGTGTTCTTTAATACTAATGTATTACATAGAATATAAATATATATATAAATATAAATAAATACATCCAAATAGAACGTTTTAAACGTTTTAATATTGTTTATTTAAACGTAAATAAGAAATATTGCACGTATTTCAGTCTAAATTGCTGACATTTTAGTAACAATTGCTGAAATTTTATGAGTAATTTTTAATACTTTTTTTCTTTCCGTGTATATATTCGATTAACAAACATGAAATACGCAGCTTTTTCATGTATTAATGAAACTCCCCTCCAATGAGTATACTCGAGTTAATAACAAATAACCGTAAACTATTTTTGATAAAACAACTTTTGGATTGCAATTGCGACTAATTCCGACGCTAAATTATGTAGTTATTTTATCCACGATTTGCATAATTCAGACAATCTATTCGCTCATCACTCAAACCCAGCTGGTTATTCTTTTTTCTCAGTGCATTAAACGAAGCATTACCGCACTTAATATAAAACTTTCGAAAACGATTACCGTGACATCAATGTGTAATAATAGCAATAAAATAAGATTGTTAAAAACACAAAAGAGTCGAAACTAATGTCATGGGTAAAATAAAACGAAGGCGCGTTAAACAAAAAAGAAGCACGTGTTGCACGTGCACGGGTCCTCATTTACAATGTATGGATAACACGAGGTAGTTAAGCATCTCCCCGGCCGACGAAAACAAAGGTTGGCCTGCTTTAATTAGCGCACTGTGCTCTTCTTTGAGCATCGTCAATTTCCCACGACCGCTCGTCGCTGAGTCCATCCGACTCCGCAGCGATTGCGCGTTACGCTTTGACTCCGCGTTTGTTCGAGTGTCCCAATTGTTCGGCTACGTTGCTGAAAAGCAAAGTGTCGGGCAATAAGGTCGGCGCTTCAGTTATGACTGGTTTAGACTCCAAAACCTGTTGCGGAACACTGCACCAACCTGGAATAATCAAACCGACGCTGCCGCACAATTAATCTTCCACAACGAACTCTTTCTTAAGTCGCACTTTTGTTTCGTTCAATTCTCATCGTACAAAATTTGATTTCTAATTATCTTTTGTATATGTAAGTTTGTTGTTACAAAGTAATATTATAAATAAATAATTCTTAATTTTGGGCAATTTAATTTGGGTGGGTTTAATTTGATCCTCAAAATTTTCACTTTCATTGTTTATTACTTATTAGGTTAGTTTAAAAAAACGTACTAAAATTCATATTCAAACAAAAAAACAAAAGAATATATATATATTATCATACATAATTAAAAATGGAACAGATATATGCATATATACATAAAATTTGGTTAATTTAAATATTATGTGATTAAAACTGATGCCTTTTAATATGAGTTTATTCCATTAATAAATGCTTTTATTCGAAATATGATATACTAATATTTTATCCAAGCAGTATTTTACCACTTTTCAAATCTTCAGCGACTTCTGTGAAACTATTTTTCATTTTTTTATGGGAATCATCCATTGTGTTCATTAAAGTGATGCTTGATTTTGATACAAACTAATTATTGTAAGTTCCCTTTTATACATAAAAAGTGCATAAGAAAGTCAAGGAATTCAGAATGATTAAAACTAATTTTTGTGTCTTATGAAAGTAATTTAATCATGCAATATAAGTAAATGTTTTTTATAACACACAATCAACATATTAGGTATAAAGTAATTGAACGAACTTAAAACCATTTGAGAGATATAATTCTATAACGACTCGGTGTTCGAATCTAGGAAATACCGAATTACGTAGGCAGAAAAGTTTATTTCACACCTTTTAACGTAATTCTGTGCGATTGTGCGAAAATCCGTTTTGTAGCAGCAATTAACGCCAGCAGAAAAATGTTTAAGCATTTGTAACATGAATTTTTGGAATTCCACTTAATTAATTGCATTTTTTTTCAAATTTCACTACAAAAATTCAATCCAATTTCAGTAAAGTTAAATACTTAATAAAAAGTACAATTATCATTTCCCGAAAGAAAGTTTTTATAAAGATTTATTTACAAAATTTATACTTTGTAATGTATTTAATACTTTTACTTAGACGCGCCATTTAATATTTGCATAATAGTGAAGTAATGAAGTAAAAAACGTAATTAAGCGCATTTAATTCGGGACACATAAATAACAAAGTGTACAATATATATGAATATTTATTAATAAAACAAAACTATTAAAACAAAACAATGGTTATTTAACTTAGTCATAATTGAGAACCCATTCAAGATTAACTACCATGGTAATTAAAAGGTTATGCACTACTTATACCACAGGGACTTTTATTTATATATTTATGGTTTGAACAAAGTAAAACCCTAATTATTATTAGGACGATAATACTCATTTTTCTATTCTTTGCAGTTATAAATCAATTCTCAGAAATCTCTTACAATTGGTTAAACTAAAAAACACCATCTAATGGCATACTTTATAATAAACAACCAAATAACATTAACATCAATTGTTAATTGTTGCTAACAATAGTCAGAAAAATGATTCAAAAACCATGATTACAATCGCATATCTGCACATATCAATTGACAAAGCGTCTACCGAAAGCAATAAATTAATTATTATCAACCGTTCATTTCTTTCTATTTCATAACAAAATATGAACCTTATTAGTAATTTGAATTGTCGATTGCTGTCGGTTGATTATCGTATGTATATAATGAGTGAACATTATTGACTCAGATCTATTAAATATCGATGACTATATAAATTAACTGGCGCTGATTTGCTGATGGCTTTTGTTAGGGAAAGCTATTATATCCGGCGATATCGTTTTGAAATGAGTTGACAAGTGCGGCGATAAAGTGTGCGTGATTTCCGGTTGCTGATGGGACTATTCGGTGGACTCGGAGCGTGGTAATGCCCCTGTTTGCAACAATCATGCCGCGTGGCGCTGACTCGACCAACCTACATTAGACGGATGTAGCTTGTGCGCTTTCGCGAAACTTAGCAAAAGTAACTCAGCGAGGTTTGGTCATAAACCTCGTCGACAACACTGCTCGCAAGATAACAGAGTTATTTCGGGGACTTTGCTGCATTCTGTTTACATATTTCTTGTCGATTTTACGCATTTTGAAATGACTAATTGTCAATACGAAAATCGCGGTTTGTTGTGCTTATAAAATGAACCGACGAGCGTTACGGAAATAAGGACGGCAAACTTTCTTTAAAGGTTTATTAAATTCTGAAACTTTTTTTAATTTGCCGCAGTTTTAATTATATCTTTTCAGAATAATAAAGTAAAATATATAATCATTACAGACTTCTATATCTGTTTGACAAAAATGAATGCACGCGAGTATAGTAATTATGGTATAAATTATTGATAGGCATCGTTAAAAATGATTATTGCAGTTTCATTAGTTGCGCGTTTTTTTTTTTGTGAAAAAAATTTGATTTAAAAGTTGCGTAATATTCTGCGAAACGTACGTCTTGAAGTGAAACGAAAATGATGTATCTCTTAATCCGCGAGATTCCGATCGAACATTTTCAAAACGTACTTGATATATATTATATTAACTAGTAGATTATCATATAAAATACTTTATTAGCCGTGCAACGTAACATGTTATTTTAATACGCTGACGTTTGTAAAACCGTTTCATTCTCGACGCCTTAGAAGCGCAATTAAAATGTTAATTGAAACGAGCGTACCGTTAATCGTACGAGTCGACGTATCTTCGCCGAGATGCTTCTTTTACAAACGCGCAACGTTTTCCGAATTCAGGTCGTTCCTAATGCGAGGAAGGCCGAAAATAGAAGATAACAATTCTAATTTAACTATCCTCCGGTGAGTCGAAAGATTTTAATCAACGACAAATCTGATTACCTTTGGACGAGTTTATAATTCCTACGGAATTTTGCTATTTAAATGAAGTGGGCTGCGAAACAATCAAACTTATTAAGTTATATTTCGTTTGACTCACTGATTAGATTTAACATGTAATTTATTTTAATTCTTAATTTAATATTATATATTTTACATTATTATTAGAAAAAGTTTCAAGAAAATAATATAAAATACAATTTATTTAATATTACACTGAGAAAACCAAATAGTAAACAATACTATTTAAGTGATAACCATTAGAATTTAAATGGTAATGGTTCACTACTTGAAGTAGTAATACATTGTACAGTCTATAATTGAGGTTATGTATGAAACAACAGTATGAATTTTGTTCATGACGAGCATACGTTTATGTATTACATTATTAAATTTTTTTATATTTTGACGCATTTATTTTTCAATTTTATTACTTCACATCAGATTTTGAGGTTAAGAAGTTAATATCCAAATAGTTTACATGTATGCGTGGTGTCGTGATATTTTTTTTGAAATAGAGTGCTTTTTTAAATAAGAGAATATTTGTTTTATGTTAAGTAAAGCTTGTTATTATTTATCTCAAATTTAGTTCATAGAATTGATGCAGACACTGGCGTTCTCTGCATCGCAAACAACGAAAATTGAAAATATAAACAATGCGTAATAGAGTTGGGTATCATCTTACTATTTTAGTGGTAAGATTTTACCACTTCAATTTTTACCATTCAGTTTTCTCAGTGTAATTACCATTATGTCAATCAGTTTCGGTCAATCGATCTACATTTTTGTTTCGAAACATTCTTTTGGTTCCAATTCATTTTATTCTGTATATAATTGTGCTATTTGTTTCGCTTTTGCAATTCAACAATTGCGACTGTTTTTATTCAATTATTGACACTCTTACCAACAAACGTTCAATTTCACGTGCAATTTTTGTTCGCTGGTTCGATGTATATTATAAAAGACGGCGAGTCACGAATAGTTTTGGCCAATTTCCTGGATCGATACGACGAAACATTGACAAAA
The DNA here is from genome assembly GCA_022817085.1 of Psilanteris sp. ZL-2020. Classification (NCBI taxonomy): domain Eukaryota; kingdom Metazoa; phylum Arthropoda; class Insecta; order Hymenoptera; family Scelionidae; genus Psilanteris; species Psilanteris sp. ZL-2020. Next base: position 13,731 of record JABFQC010001449.1, on the reverse strand, counting down.
CGTTCGTCCGGTTTCGACAGCTTTCCGCTGGAAGTGCGCCTTTCCACGATTGTCCTTCGGACGCGGGATCGAGAAATCGCAACCAGATGGATGAACGAACGAAAGTGACCACATTGAGCAAACCGCGATATCAAAGGAGCTCGTGTTCGCCGCTAACTATTATTTCGTCGCTTTGACAACAATCGGCCTTCACGCTCGCATCTTCGTTAGTTTCATTCAACGCAAAAGTCGTATCGCATTAATGAAATCGCGGAGTTTCGCTTCCCGACTATATCGATCCGATCTGAGTTATTTTTGCAACTGGACTATTTAGAAACATCGAATTATGGGTTGTTTCTCCGGAAAAAGCATCATTGCGTAACCATTCGATCATCATTCCGTCTGTCAGCGCAATCGCGAGCCAATTACGAACGAGTTGCGTCATGTTTGATTCAGAATTATGCATTTAATTGTACAAACGGCGAACCCATTTGATCGTCCGCGCTTTAATTTCCAATAGCGAGTATAAACGACATTCTGAATTTGCTCTAATGAAATCCCGACGTTACTTTTCCGGCAACAAAACGCTCAGACCATTTTTTATCCAAATAAGGATCGTCTGAATATTAATTAATTAATTACATAACCATTTTAATATGTAAATATATATATATATATATATTTTGATCACTAATAGATTCACAGTTATTTGAATTAATCATTTTCCGATGATTATTTCTCTTTAATTTCTGCGCATCTGAAATGAATTAATTTCATAAAAAAGAAGAAAAGAAAAATACCTTCAAGTTCTTTCGATAATAGGTCAGAAATTCTTATTGACTTAGTTGTCAGTTTTACGAAGAGAAATCATTTACATATTATTGTAATAATAGAAAAATTAATCGTTGATGTATTATGTAAAAATGCGTCTTCGCGTCTGTCATAACAGAGCTGCAATTTATTTAAGACCGCTCGACACGCGATGGCCGATAACATCATTGGATGTTTTAATAAATCAGCGAGATTCCCATCTGACCAAATAGTTTTGAGCAACACTTTGCAAATATAAGAAGACAATTTGTTCGAAAATAACGATTAAACAATTTAGCTGGCCCACTTATCGACCAATCACGCGAGTCGGGGCAAATTAAACAAATGATATACATTTTGATGGATGTAACGGTAGCAAGTGGTTTCACACGGATATTGCTTATGTATTACGTTTTTATTGCATTATTGAGATACGTGTGCAATTGTCTCATGATTCAAAACTAATGTATTTCAGGTCACAACTGGGTTAAGGTTGAGCGATGCATTTATTACCGTTTCAAGATGATGTTCTTTTTCTCTTTTTACATCGAACAACCGTTGAAGTGTAAAACTCATATACGTATTTTCAAATTTAACAGACAAAAATAAGATTTGGTTTGAGTCAACTCTATTTCCCGATTATGAATTGTCTTCCCAATTTTTCTTCATACATCCAATGTATGATCCATTAAATATCATTCACCGTTTCATCCTACTTGTGTAATTATTTCGTTCTGGTATGTAACTCCATAATTTCCCACATACATAAAACTGATTTTTTGTCGTCAAATATTTGCACATTTTCTGCGCAAACGCCGAGTCGTTGTTTTACAAAGTCGTCGTTTTAAAATGTATAAAAAGATGTTACAAAATGCGAACGTCGTTTGCGTTTCATGAATAATCGGCATTAATTGTTATCACGGTTAGAGAAAAGACATGCTTTTTTTTCTGCGCGTTTTCAAAATATTATGAAAATGCATTTGCATAAATGACCGACGTAAAATTACTTTGCGTTGCGCAAACCGAGAAAACGTTACGACATTTTTTGTTCGATGCGAGTTAAGTTTAACGCGCGTCCCCAATAAATGTAGATATAAGTGAGTGACGGTTTTAACAATTATTTGAAGTAAAAGCAGTTTCGTGAGATGTCGTAATTACAAGCTTCTTTCAAACGATTACGATTGACAAGCAGTATTTGCTTACAATTCATTGTCGAAGTTACACCGTCAATGTATGATCACGCGGCTTTGTCGAACGCCGTTTTTTACGCCGAGAAAATTGTAAATGTAGAAAGCGCCATATTTATTGCAATACAAAAATAACTAAAAGGACAAAAAGGTGACGCGAGTCAAGCAACTTTTTTCTTTCTGTCCGTTTTATGCCCGAGAAACGCATCGTCGGGAAAATTTAAGATCGTTTTCTATATATATAAACTCAGAAAAAAATTCCTTTAAAAATTACTGGTTGGTTCAATAAGTGAAGGATAAAATAAAAATTCAGTTAAAATTATCGAATTTACCGTAAAAATTATGTATCAGAAGTTTCCAATGTTTATTTTCACATAAAAAAGTAAACAAACACGAAAAATTATGTAGCAAATAAAAATCAATTGTTCAAGAAATAATTGAGATTGCAGTAGATCAAAATTGACTTTCAGGTATTAATAGTAAGGAAATCAATCCAGAAATGAACGTCTCTCTCCCAATATAAAACATTATTTATGCATGTTTACTTTTTCGTACGAGAATAATCGTTGGAAACTTTTGATACATTAAAAATTAGGGAATCTTTGTTAAAATTTCTTAAAATGTTAAAAAATGTTAACGTTTAGTTCAGAAATTTGTAATAAAACTTCTGTTTTATGCCACAGTTACTGTGTATTTTATCATACACTGAGAAAAATTTCTATTAAAAATTACCGTGCCAAAACAGTACTTTGATGCGATGTTTGTCAACAAAGAATGATTACCGTTAAAGCGCAGTAAAAATATACGGAAATCGAAGTAATGTTTACGATATTTAGGGGTCATTTTTACGTGTTGACAAACATCGTACCAGAATACTGTTTTGGCACAGTAATTTTTAACAGAAATTTTTCTCAGTCTATTTATTGAACCGAACAGTAATTTTTAGAGGCATTTTTTCTGAGTGTGCATAACACTTATTTGTTCGGCGTATTATTAGCAGTACACTTTTCGTTTATAAAATGCTTAATAAATTCTGATCGCACAATAGAAACATTATTGGAACTTTATGGAATAATGAGAAACAAAAGATTGTTCGCGGGACTTTTTCGATTGTAAAACAGTCGAGCGCGGTTGGTCGGGTCCTTCGATCCGGTGTATCTACGGTGTTTAAAACGCGTTCGTCCGTGTGTATATATTTAATAACAATATCCCGCGAATAGCTATTATAGGATATCCCTGACGAATAGAGTCACTACATAGGAAACTCATGAAAATGTAGTATGAAATTCCGCTGAAGAATTTCCGTCTTTGGCCGGGTATTTGGATTGTATGCTAAATAACGAGCAATTATCAGACTTGTGCGAAAGCGTATAGACATTTACGTGGCCATTTGGCTTTCTTCTCTCGTGTTCTTCCTGGTCGGGCAATCGTGGCTTCGGTAGTTATTTGTACATCAGCGTCGGCGCTTTGGTGGCACGGACAACCACTTCCTAAAATGATTACGCATCGGATGCGTTATCACTTCCGCGCCCAACTTTCATAAATCATTTATGACTTATTTATAACTCACCGCATTCGCAAATATCTCATTTTATAGCGAACGTGTATATTCGCAAACCGTAAATTTCGGAGATGAATTTAAAGATAATAATAATAGTCATACGAGATAAATATATAGCTTCTATTTTTAGGCGCCACGGAGTATCTTTGTTTTATACTTTTCCTGATTTGAATAGTAATATGAGTATGTTGTAAATGAGTTTTGTTGATAATATATGTTATTGACTTTCGAATAGTTCTGTGTACTTTGTTTGAGACACGTGGTTTGTGCAAAAGTTCAAACACGATGTTTTATTTCATTATTGACGAATATTAAATCGAACAAGTTGTTATTATTTGAACGGCTTTAATGAAATTCAGTAAATATTAACTAAATATATCGCATATCCATATATAGTATAAGAATATATATACGCCAATAGTAATTTTATAGTAATAGAAAAAAAGCTTCAAAAACATGATATGGCCCATTCGTAAATTAACCTCTATCTGGTGGGATTATATTAAAAAAATCAATTATTATTATTAATTCTTTAGAAATGACAAAATCAGTAATTAATGCACCTTGAAAACCAACCATAGGTATGTTATGATGTAATATATATTACACTTTAAAACAACGCTGTGATAATACTACTGCATATTAATTTCATTAATAACTATGACTTACTTTGTATAATAATACACGTGAACCCATAATTATACGATGATGAATTAATAATTTCTATCGATATCATATTATAATTACGAGTTACATAACATTTTTATTAATGATTTATTAAGTTGCCCCGCGCTTTGATTATTGGTAATTTAATGTATTTTTGTAGCATGTCGTACACGTTATTAATTGTTTGTTCAGTATTACCATTCAAGCACACGTTAACACGGATTGCTTTTAGTTTTCCGTATCGCGTTGCAGAAATTGCCAGAGTAAACACTAATATTTTCCGCAGTAGCAACCTTGTTTGCATTTTAACATCAGACCTAACTGTGCATCGAAACCACTGACTGGAGATTTCAACGCGTGGACACCAATGAAGACGCTACAACGCATCTCACATACTCAACATCATTCTAGTTCAATTACTCGCTTCCGTGCGATTTTCCGCAAAGTTGATTATACACATTAACGATAAACGCTTTACTTTTAAAAGTTTTTTAAAAAGGTCAAACTATTTTAAATGATCATTTTAAAATGCCGAGAAATAGTTTCCATGTAGGAATTCGAACAATCTCGAAAGTGCCCAGGAAACTGCGTTTTGACTTTTAATTTGACAAAATTACAATTTTGCTTATTAGATTCTGTCATTTTACGGCAAAAACGCGAGGATAAACATATAATAAACTCTTCGCGCAAGAATCATTCGATATTACCGGAATCGCGTGTACTGTTATATTGATGGATTTCGTACAAAATATTATACTATTATATTCATCAAGCATATAATACGCCGTCCCTTTTCATCGCAACTATCCGGTTACTAAGTAATTGAAAGTACAAACATACGCAATAATATATTTAAAATTTAATTTTATTACGCCGTTGAGGCTATAAACAGATCAATCAAAAAGAACAGAATTTTGCTGGCCGGTTACATTTCAATGCAATTATTCCGTTCTCAGTCCTGTAATGAATAATTTTGAACGCAGAAATGAGCACTCTCGCAGTACTCTTTTCCGCGAACAGAAAATAAAAGAACACGTGTATGAAACAGTTTGATGCGAAATAATTGTAACGAAGGCAATTTTCTTTGTTGATTGCGTGTAATTGGGCAGCTTTAAATGACGTTACTCGGAATGAGACGAAATTAAATCTCGTCGGATGCTCGAAATGCTCGAGCGAACCTGCGCACGTAGGATGTCTGAACGCGCGATTGTAATCGGTTTGTTTATTTCGTAGGTGGGAACAGCGCAGGGTGCGGGTACCCAGGCGCTCCGGCGCACAGCAGCGTGCGGTTCACGGGAGCAGCCATTGACGATGTCATCGACGAGGAGGAAGCCCTGCCAAAAGATACGACGCTTCCCGAGGGAACCGTCGCCACGTACTCCTGCGAGCGCGGCTTCGAACTCCTCGGTCCCGCCAGGAGGCAGTGCCGCGCCGACGGACAATGGATTCCGGAAGGTGTCCCCTTCTGCGGTCAGTTTTTTGCATACTTATTATCGTAGATTCGCGCTTAGATTAAATTGCAGGCAAACCAACGCGTGGGTCGGCATCTGTTCATGCTCGCGCACGGAAAACGGATTTTGTTCAGTCAACAAATGTATACCTCTTTTATTGCTTCTTTTTGCAATCCGAAACGACGTCGACGATTGTTTTATTATTACACGGTTGCGTTAGCAACATTTATTTTGGTCTTAAATAAAAAATAATACACGTAGAGAATTGATTGGTTGAATCAACCAAAATTTTGTTCATTTAACCAAAGTATGGTTGAATGTACCAAATATTTGGTAAATTTAACAAAATTTTCGTTGAATCAACTAAATGTTCCCTGCGTGTAGCCGGAGTTGGATTTTTGAATTGTTTAAATGAATGAATATATATCAATATTTTTATATTTTAGTATACAAATTTAAATTGTCATTGGAGAGAGTTATTATTGCTTCCGGTATTATATCGGTTGTTATAATTCATATACATTTTTTTTGTGAAATCGAAATTTAAATTAAGTCATTCAACCGTGCTCGTGAGGATTTCTCTGCATGAATAATCTATATCAATCAAGTTTGTTGATAAACTGCGTTGTATACTGTTCCTTTCTAAGAGTGTAAAACTTTAACAATAATGCTAAACGCGCGTGAACGTTTTTTTTTATATAATTCAAATTCTACTTTAATCTTGAGAACAGTTTAACGATTATTCCTATATGGTACAATCTGTTTGGAAAGAAAACCGTGACAGTATAGGATTAAAATATACAATCTCTGTCATTATTTATTTTTTAAAATAATTTAAGTTGAAATTAATGTAAAATTAATAAATCATAAGGATGTTTTCACTCGTATAATATCGCACGGTGTAAAATACTTTTCGATTAAAAAATCGAAATTCGAACGATCGGAACCATTTATGCTTTGTTCAATTAGTTCGGTAATAGTTTCAACCCACTTTTCATGTCAACAATAGAAAGTAATTATTTAAGTAAAATTATTATAATCAAACGAAGACAAATCTGGGAGTTTCTTCTGGGTCACCAAAAAACTATTAATTTAAATGTCAACACGCATGTTCAAATATTATTCTTACGAAATTAATATTTTTATAAACGCATAACGGTTAATAGAAAAAGTAATAACTCGTAAGCCTCCTCCCAATACTAACTTTTATATTAACGGGTATGTATCAAAACATTACCGTATGTAACAGTAAAATATATGTCAAACGGTCTATTAGTGTACAATATAAGTCGAAATTAAGTTTGATAATTACACAACATATAATTAGTGATTGCTAATGCAATACAGTTGAAAAAAAAACCTTTGGTCAACTGTATTTTATATACAAAAAACTTTTTTTTCCGAATGTACATACACACGAAAACAAAATTAATAAAAAATTATTGTTGCAACTCAGACGCTTCGTAGTTAACATTACAGTTCGAATTATCATATATGAGTTTTATTTGTCGACATTTTTGATACTACAAATTTAAATGTATATTATCTACAATTTGAACAGAGTATCCCTAGTAATTCTGAAAACATATTTGTAATATATCGACAGTATATTGCAAATATGTTGTAAATATATTGCCAACGTATTGTCAATATGTTAAAAATATGTTTAAAATATATTATCAATATATATTTATAATATATTTTTGCATACTAATAATATATTTGTAATATATTGATAATCCAGTTGGAATATATTTACAACGTATTTACAATATATCGACAGTACATTGTAAATATATTTTTATGTTTACTACACGGAGAAAAAAAAGTATTAAAAATCATACATCAAAATAGCAAATGACAGTAATGTTCATTATTAAAATAATACATAAAATATCAAAAATTTTCACTAAAATACACGTAATTTTTACTAATTTTATATGTATTATTTCAAAATAAAACATTACTGTCACACATTTGTTATTTTCTGAGTAATTTTTAATACATTTTTTCTTTCCGTGTAGGCTTACATGTTTAATGAAATTTTTATCAAAATCATCAAACAGTATAAACACGCGACGACCTGAAGGTCACTCCATTTTATTTTCTTCGTTTAATTAATTGTCAATAATCATTGCAACTGATAATTAATCCCATATCATTAGTAGGTCGCATTTGCATGAAACTATAAATCCGAGGAACAAACACACACGAAACAACTTATTCATTCATGGATTGTAGTGTTCGTTACACTTTCAGTAAATTTTCATTCAGTGTCCACAAAGCACCTGTTGCGACGGATCATTATTCAATAGGTCGAATTTTCCCACACGATCGGGTCGATCGATCAGCGTCGCCCGCTCGAAAGCCAAGTCAATGGCAAACAATTTCTCCAGATAATAGCGTCGAAATAAGCCGGGCGAAGTCGAAACTGCGACTCCGATATAACGAGTATCATTGTCCGAGGCGTCATCGAGGCTAGAAATAATATTAACGGTATACGCGCTATAAGTCGATTGGAAAATGACCTTAGCCCAGTACCTACTTTCTCGTGGAGTTATTGCAATGCCGCTGTACGAACATGTGTATACGAGTACATTCACGGACACGCTGGCGTGAACGCGGAAATAACTAGACGTGCCATCAAACAAGTTTTTTCTTCGGTTAATAAGACGAGTCTTCGCACCACGCGCAGTTTCGATTGATATATTGATACGCGACACAATTCTTTGATTTAAATTGACACGTGCAATAAAACAAATGCCTTTTTCCGCGCATTTCATCGGAATACAATTTTCGAATCGCTTCGCGGATAATTATTCACCACGATAATTCACGATATTTATGGATACACGCGTTAGATTGTTATTAATTGTTACAATTTTGCGGATAAATAATTTTCGAAATAACGATTTGCGTTCGAATTTGTTGTAACGCGTCGGCGAAATGTCCGTTTACTTTTCGAAACGTCGGAATTACAAAGTTCCTTCTATATTATTTATGACTTATAGAAACATATATATTTACACGATATTTTACGTTGTGAATTCTTGTCGGGCATTTGTTCGTGTATCCTAATTAGTTGTCTCCGACGAGAAAACAATGTCCATAAAAAATAGTAGTTTTCACTTAAGAAACAACAAAAAAACTGAGTCAAGATGTTCGAATTTATAACACCCATAAAAATTTCCCATGGCAGGTAAAAATTTCCCTTTCTACAAGAACCGAATAACTTATTTGTCGCCGTCATCTTTTAACTTGCCGTGACATGTAGATCTCGAAATTGTTTCCTGATAAAGCGATCCATTAAATTTCCTTTATGGCGAGATGAATTCCGTGAGCTTTATAAATGTCCAATAAAACATTGTACGCGGTGATTTTGAGACAATAAATAAGTCAAATTGTTTACACGACGCTTGATTAATGCAAGGCATTTAAACGAAATAAAATCAGCTACACGCAACAAGAAGGGTTTCGATGTAATTTAGATAAAAGTGATTAGTAAACAAAGATTAATCCCAGGCATTAACGGGGAGAGGAATCGCGAAATCTTAGTAGTACGAGTCTACGCATTAGAAGACAAATGAAACGTTGCAATATTTTAATTGTTCGGTAATGCAGTAATTTATATTGAATAATTCGCTAATAACGCGATAAATAATTTCCATTCCCCATTAAGTTCAGCAATCCTTCTGATCCTGAATTCAACTCTGCTTTCAAAGTCTTACTTTTGCGTTCGCCACCGAGATTTCTACAACTGCGCCATAACATCCAGCACCGCGATAATTTCTTTTATCATTAACCCTGCAACTGTAATCTAAACTCCATAATGAGGCGTAATAAGCATAATCCGAGGCGTAATACCGTGCGTGTTACAATAGATAATATTTTTCATTTCTTTCCAGTAAGCGCGCGGAACAATTTGACCCGCGTTTGCCGCAAAGTGCATTATTACTTTTGTACGTCTCCCATCGACGAGATTAATTACTCTGCTAATTTGCATAACCATACTGCCGGTCCAATCAAAAACCTTTCTCTCTTTCCATCCATCCCTCCCTCCTCCTCTAATTACCAACGGTCAGAGATCGCGTTCGCGAAGAAACAGTGCCAAAACAAAGAAGACCGCGCGATAGACAAGGACGAAAAAGGTGTTTTCGTTAGGCGATATAAGGAATGAATCGGCGCATTGATTGCGCCATTGACTGATTTCGCACAGCCGAACGAAACTCAGGAAGGAATGCATGGTTGGCTCGGAATGCGCATTATACGCGTGCTTGCTTGGATGAGCCATGGGCGGTCGGTCGCTCGGTCTTTCGGTGGTAACAGGTTCAGTGCTAACGGTACCTCCTGTTCCCACCACGTCGTTACGTCTCTCTCGTCTAACTTCGCCGTCTTCGGTCTCCTCGGTCAAGGACATCCGGAATCGGGTCAGCAGTTCCCAAAACTCGGCATTCCGCCGCGCGTCCCTTTTCCCTCCGACGCTTTTGGCCTGCGTTATAAATATTCAATCAAAATGGCGCACTTACGCGGTGAAAGTCGAATGGTCTCACGACATTTTTGATTTCAACGATCGCGATTTTTAACTAATGATGCAACTTAACCTGCTTAATTGACAGTTTCGGCGCTAATTTCGAGACCGGGTACCGCTGCGCTAATTTACACGCGAGCCAACCGCTTGGTACGATTTTAATCATTGCAAGATCTACGTGCAACTTATCGCGGCATATATATAATTGATAATTTTATTGAGGTTCATTTATTAACTGACACAATTTGCGCGTACTGTTTATTATGGCGTCGCGCTGAAAGGTTTATAGGATTTTAGCCGGACGAAGATCCTTCATCATTTGCCTTTCACGAGAGCCTTATTATTGGTGTTATGCGGGATAAATAAATTTCGATAAATATTGTCGATTTGCGATTCGCGCTTTGTAGAATATCTGTTAGAAGCATTGAATGAAGTGTACGTCGATAACAAAAATGCTTGTGAAGAAATAAAGGAATTTTTGGATAGGAACCAGTTATCCTGCAACACTTTCAATGTTTTACTCGATTATTCGCAATATATTTTCGTCATTTAATGTTCTGTATGGAAATGTTACCGGTCGATATTAAAAGATTACTCTATTAAATAAATTGCAGTCTTTTCAGATTAATTATAATATAATACACTGAGAAAAAAATATAATAAAAGATACTATTTATATAATAATTTGAGGACGAGTGTGCAAATATAGTGAATCATATAAAATAGTCGAAAATAGTACACTGATAAAAATTTGAAAAGCATGAAAATTACTGTTTACAATACTAATTTGGGGTCATATAATACAAATCGTCAAACTTTACTGTTTTTAACAGCATAAAATCACTGAATTATAATAATATATTACTGTTAAAAGCAGTAAATTTTGACGATTTGTATCATATGGCCTCAAATTAGTATTATAAACAGTAATTTTTTATGTTTTATTTTTTTCAGTGTAATATATTGATTAATATTACTGTTTTTCTATTATATAAATCACTATATTTGCACACTAGTCTTCAAATGTAGAGTTATATACTTAAATATAAACAATAAATAATATATAATAAGAAATTTACAAAAGTGATAAGTCGTCACCTCGTAACGATCCTTACGACAATTAATAAAACCTAATTTTTATACTCGCGTAAAAATGAATTGCACGGTAATTAACCGTGATTCTTGGTTTTCTTACAAAAGCGTATTTTGAATCTGACGTTTCTAAAATTGACGGACCTTTTACGACGAAGCGGCAAAGTATAATTTCGCAAAGGCCTTTATCGTACGATGCCGCATATGGGTCAATAGTTATAATTAAAAAGCTTTATCGTAATTAGCGACAGACCGCGGAACGAGCAAAACAAACCTCAAACCCTGATATAATGATAATAATAAAACGCGAAATCGTCTACCGCAGCAGGATCACATAAATCGTTGCTTTCTTTATTCGAGGCGACGCGTCTATTCAATTTGTGTCCGGAATTATGATCGGCCGAAAGCGCGCAATTACAGTAAATCGCGCAGGTGTCTCAATTTGTTTGGCGACGCGGAATCGTTGCTGGACGTTCGCGATTAACAATTATCGTCAGCGTCGCGATAAAAAGCTCGGATTAATATCGATGATCTTTGTTTTGCCCGCGCTGATCGATAAGGGACGATATATACGAGCGTATCGGCGCTACAACAGCGTACGTCTTAGTTTGTTGATAAACATGACATAAGAGAAGGAGCGGATCGCTCGTATGGACCGCATCGCGGCGCTTCGTGTTGGCGTAAAAGGATCGTCTCTGCTTGAAATGTTATATACGATTGGAACGTAGGAACGACCGTGAGAGCAAAGAACTCGTTCCAGGAAGCGATGATATAAGTTCCCTTATAGAATCGGCCGCGAGCTGCTGCCTCGACTAATCGGCTTCACTCAATAGTCAAAGATCCGATCTTCTTTCGGCGCACCGGGCATTCCGGTTTCGCCTGCGTGTGCTTTTATCTTGGCCTTTAAATTGACCGCTTTTTGCCGATCCAAATGTCAGCCACCGGCGCTTTTTTGTACGCCAAGTTCAAACCGTCGTGACGAGATAATTTATTTATTTATATTTTTTTGTTTTTTTTTTCGAAGAAAAACGAAGACTATTTTTTTGGCACTTTTACTCCTCGAACGCTTAGAAATCATACACGCGGAGAAGAGTTTTGTTGATTCAACTAAAATTTTGTTCATTTAATCAAAGTTTTGTTGAGTCGACGAAATGCTCTCTGCGCGTTTCAAATATTGTTTTTTTTTTCTTTTTTGATATAATGAAAGATATATATAGTAGCTTTAGATGAATAATATGTCTGTTATTTTAATTGAGTGTCAGTTGCTTTAACGTTAAAAGTATGTAATTTTGTAGTTAAATGATGCGCGGAACTAACGCGTCAGCTGCGCGCTAACTGAATATAGTTATATTGTTGTATGATGAATCTCTTTGAATCCAATTTAAATTATTTTAATTTTGCAAGCCAGTCGGATAGAACTATTTGTCGGCAAAGATTTTCGTTTAATCACATTTCGCATCCTACGTTACACCATTAAATGCATTTTCATTGCTATATATGTGTACCATTTTATTAATAGGTGTATACATATATTCGCAATACGGCTTTCAATTACATTATTTTGCAATTAAATATATATGTAAACTGCTGCACGATATAGCAATTAATTAATTGCACATAAATAAACTGCATTATAATAAATTAATCTATTAAGCATCAATGATAAATGTGTTTAATTTATAAATAATAAAAAAAGAGGACGTTGCTTTCAATTAATGCGAAATAAATCACTACTTATCGTTACCATTTTTCGTAATTTTACTTTAAATCATTAAAAAAAACTGCCCCGCTTAAACACTCGTGGCTTAACGTGCACAATTTTTCATTCCACGCGGAGGATATTTAATTTCTTATACTACACGTTAAAAATGTAACTTTCAATTATGCTCACAGATACGCTTTATATAAATGACCACGGGACGTTTATACTTTACTGTAATTACACGTTGATAAACTTTACTAATTACCTGCGCGGGCCGTTCGTCATTTAAATTCATCGCGCGCTCGCATTACCATTCATCATTTTTAGACGCAATAAATTGAATCGGTTCTAATCATTGATAATTTATAAATTAATAACGACACACTTTTATAAAGCGGACCTTCGGTTTCGAAACAAAAACGAACCAAACGGTTTAACCTGAATGATACGAAATTATTACCGCGCGTGCAACATTAAAATGGTTTTTATATCTATCAATAGCTACTTTCGTACGTACCGTTGACAGGGCTCGCGAGTGCTTATGCATTACACGAAGCCGGGTCGAGTACGTGTTCATTTGTGTGCGCTAGTGGCCGGACAAGTTCGCCGAGCGATAAATCGGAAGTGGGTCGCCGAGCGAATTACCGTCCACGCACTGGCCGCGCTTCGGCGACCAAAAGACATGTCCATTCGGTGTTTCGGCGGACGCCACAATCATGCCCACCCGTGGACAGGACACACAGCAGCGAACGGGA